>JBCAUG010636347.1:0-14015 GCA_038406175.1 Haplosyllis leylae | reverse complement strand
ACATATGCCAAAATGGACCAAAAAGGGTCCTAGGATATGTCATAAGGTGTCTTGTGTCCAAATTTGACAAAAAAATTGCAATGGGAAGTGTCCCAAATTGCTGGTTCGAAGTTGCCAGTCATGATTGTATAAGGTGGTTTAAGTGTAAACTTAAGTGTAAACTTAAACCACCTAAAATGACAAATTTTGCTCGTTAATTTCCTCTAATGAGGGGTATTGGGCAGAGGCAATTTTTCCTAAAATCTAATTTATTATTTAATACTCTTGGTTTCAAGACTCTAAACCCTTTAGATTTGGAACTATGAGCCTCCAAAGTGCAGAGGAGGGTCAAATTCAGCCATAGTGTCACATAGGGAGCTTAAAGGGTTAAGGTAGGAAGGTTAAAACTGAAAATTTTTCCAAATAGGTTGAACCTTCAACTCTACTCATCTTAAGTAGTGTGTACGATTTTTAGTTCACTTGGAAAGATACTAAACAGCCTATCGACTTCGATAAAGGTTAACCCATTACAATTAGTCGTTTAAAATAAGTGGTGTAAGAAAACTTTTGTAAATGTCTACTTTTCTGTGAGACTATTCATTTACTGGTATGCAACAGATTTTTAAAAGATGTTTACTACATAACTCGCCAAGCTGTCGAGCTTTTTGTAGTGTTAATTAACTGGTTAAGAACGGCTATTATAGCAGGCTAGTGAGGCTAGTTACTCAGTCTGACCTTTCCATACCGGATGTATATTCCTGAGCAACAACATAAAACAATGTAGTTTAATGGATAATTTAATACATGTGCATGAAATAGGTTGTTTCTGTGGTGAGAAACTCTCTGACATGAACAAGGTAGTCACACTCTGACAAAGATCAAGTTCCCTGCATTTTCCTGTGTTTCCATGGACTTTTATGGTTGCCCTGCATGTTTTCTCATAAAAATAGCATTTATTCCACCTTCAGCACAAGTATGCCACTGCTACTAATCCCTTCTAAACTGCAGTGACAAAAGTAGTGGAACCTGGTGTATTAAATCTCATTCCATTTTTGGGGTGCTGTTAGGTTCAAAATTTGCTATAAAAGCCAAAATGTTTTGGAAACACCATCCCATTACCGAGGCACATCTCTGATTTTTTTTAAAACTTCACAATTATCCCTGTGTTGGAGGTATGGTTTTAGGTTAATTCCCCGTGTTTTTCCTGTCTGGAAAACTGAACACAGACATCTTGTTTTCCCTGCGCCGTGGCATCGCAGATGGATGTTTGTCTGACAGTAGACGTCAAGTCCGATTGGATTTCACAGAATATCTTCCAAGAAAACAATCAAGTCTTTTAGACTATATCTAACCTTTAGACCTATAACTGTGCCTACAAACGTCCAACTGTTAAAAACATAATCACAAATAGACCATGAAGGACAACTATCATAACCAGTGGCCAGCAGATTTCAATACGGCTACAGTTCTCTACCTCTTTGAACCGGTGAGCCAAAAGTAAAAGGAAAATCTGGGAAACAACATCGTGTGTAAACGTTTATGGCATGTACATAACACTTCAAAATGAATCCAATCCCTGCATATTTTTCAGTAACTATGTTGGTGACAGAAACGTGATAAATTTGTTTGTTCTACACAATGGGAACAATTCATGATGTATCACATTTGTTATTCTGAACACGGATATGAACTAATGATACTCTTACTGACGATTTAAATTCCTACATGTGCATACTGCAAAAATATTTTCGTATCAATTTGGTCAGTAAACAATGGTCAATAACCAAAAGGTATCGATGTTGATGTGCACAAAAAATGAAGATATTGATTATCAATGTCGCAAAAATATTATCTAGAAATGTTTATTTCATATGCAGTGGTGCGATGTCATTTGTCCCACACCAGGTGTTCTTTATATAATTACAACATCTTCTAATCACAGTAATGCAAATTAATCTTCTCGATACAAGTACAAAATGACAAAACCATCTCAAACAAATCTGAATGGTTGATAATTCATGATACACATGCATAATTGTCTTCGCAGTGGCAACAACATGTCAACGACATGTGACACAGACAATACTGGGGGCTAGTAACTGCATACTACAGCAAAACTTACGTTAGGTTAATGGATTGCTAAAAGAATTGGTTCTTCGAGACACTGTAGCTTGAGATTTAACTTTCCTCCCTGTCCCCCATCCACGTTTGACATTCTTGCCAAGGACACAACCACAACTTTCAATAATTACCACCTTTATTGCACGTTTGATTTATCAATGAGCTATTCATTTCAGAGAATAATCAGCACTTAATTCCCAAAGAATCCAAAAATCTCTTTAAATTACCTCAGAATCGCACAGATAGCTCTCCGAGCCACAAAATATGGATATAGCGATCGGGTACAAACAGTCGTTGCTTTTTGAAGAGTCCGCGTACTGCCTACGTTTTGTTTTGGCGCTTAGGTTTACGCCACTACTTTCTAGAAAGTTGTGATGGGACGTCGACCATAATAACATGGACAAAACGTTTTTTGCTGCCATGTAAAAATTCGGAAGCCTTGCCAAGGTTCATGTCTAATGTTGAACAATAAAATGCATTCTGTACACCTGCAAGAGATCATGCTGAACTCCATGAAAGCTTGAACAATTGCTGCTGGCAAAGACACTCAAATAACTAGAAAATTTACCGTAACTGTCAAATAAGTGTCCGCAGTTGGATGAACCTGTCTGCTTCTCTCTTTGAGGAGGGGGGTAGGGCTTCTTTCAAACTTTACCAAATCTGCAAAAATCCCAAATTACCTGTCTGGTGGACGGGGGGGGGGGATAATGAACAAACACCGACGTTGGTAAGCTGTTCTGGTTTCATTTTTAGATTAAAACATTGATTCGGTGTGGCACTTCGACCTAATTAGGAGGGGTCAAAATTCAGAATTTCTTGATTAGGAACGAGTTTAGATCAATGGCAAAAGCTTTACTATTACGACATTTAGTACTTTACGTCAGTATTTACGTCCTTCCACACGATAACCAATTTTTAACTTAAGACACGGAGATCCCATCTGTTGAGAATCAATACCTTGACTTCTTAAAACAGGTGTTCATTACGTTTTCAACAGGTTCTTGATTTATTCTTACCACAGTTCATTAAAACAGGCAGATTTGAATAAGCAAGGAGCCATATCTTCTTTAAAAATAATAAATGATGAAATGATAACCTTTTCAATTTGATCATAATATATGTATGTAAGTTTCGAAAAAAATTCTAAAATAGATATAGATTTTCTCTTCGAATATTTCTACTTATTGGAGCGGTAATCTGATAAGTTAATTTGGAATAGCGCTCCTTTTTCAAAATTGCTAAATCTGCATTTTTCTTGAAATGTTACAATCAGAAATCTTAGAATTTAATAGATCCAAATGTATGTTTGAAGAATTACTCACCGTTTTGTTGACGATGGCCATGATCTTTGTGGAGACCTGAGAATTAAACGGCGCTTTTGTGGCAGGTCCAAAAACACTTCTTCTTCAGAAGACTGTTGATCTCTCGAAAGGATTTTGTTGGTCGTCTTGGGACTCTTGGGAAAGCAGTCAAGCCTTCGTTCCAATGAACGACTTAAAGATTTATTCCTCAATGGACTGCGAGGCGACAGGTACGTTGGCCTAAGAGTTTGGCCGTGAGCCCACAAATGGTGAGTGTGACCACTTCCATTTGATGTACTCATCTTTACAAAATTCGACGATGAAATTACTTACGTCAAATATATCCGACTGTGAATGTCTGATACCAATTTCTGTCAGAAATATCAGTTACCGACAATTCAAATGTCCAAAATAAATTTCAAGAAAAATCCAAAGCTCGTATATCAACCTGACGCTTTCTTACCAATTGACTTCTTTCAAGGAACAGTGAATAAACCTGTTGCGTAATAAAGACGTTGTTGTTCTACCTAATCCAAACGTCAGCTTCTTAAGTAATATTAATGTCACTTGGTTTTTCCATTGTCATGTTCTTCAGTTGTCAAGCATCCTTTGTATCATAATCAATCCGATTGGTCTTTTCCCAATGTAACATTTACTCGACATCAGCATCGACGCGGCAATGTCTAACAACTATCCGCCATGTGGTAATAACACTATGCCCACCTGACGCACTGCTTTCGTTCAGAAATGCCGTGATTTCCACTTGAAGATCATGCGCTTTCTAACAGTGTTATGAGAAATCCAAGACGACTCGGCAGAAGCTGCAGTACAGTGTAACACTTAACCTCAACCTTGTCCAAGATCAGACGGCATGAAGCCAGTCCCATTGTATTATGAGTGGACTGCAATATTGAAGCATCTTGACATGTGTTTTACGACTAAAAACATTTCAGTTGAGGAACGTGCTGAGAATATCACTCACAAAATGAACTTTTCCTGACCATTATCTCAGTAGATATGTCTGACCGTACAAATATGATTCCAACATTGCAGATTTATCGTTTCCATTGTATTGACTTATTTTGTTGGCAGTACAACAGTATTTACCAACCTGGCAAGCTTAGGAATTAGGATTGCCAATTTCAAATGCACTTACGTCTGGTAGAAAGTATCATTGTGTAATTCTATTTCTTATGGATAGGACTATTTGACTCCGTTCTCCTGCACAACTATGATGTCAGAATAATTCTTGATTCGACGTTTGATCAAAGACGTCACTTGTACTCAAGTACATTAAAAACGCAAAACAATTTCACGATGACCTTCTTGTGCTGAAATTTGAGCAATTAGATTCACTTTTTATGAAACCACAATCTCAAAAAACTATATAATTATTTTCTACTGAATAAATGCACCTAACTGTCTCCTGTTTTCTACTGACGTTGATCATTGAATTTATCATCCTCAACAGCTGAAGTTTAACATGGACACTGCTTCAGTAAATCAGCATCCCACAAAATTTCCTACTGTGGTGCACCTTTAGCAATTAAAATGATCAATTAAAAATATCCAGTCATCTTTACCCGTAGCCCCATTATTGATTTTGTGCAAAATAGAGTTTACTTCGCTGCTATGCTCTGATATTTATGATCTAGAACTGACATCACAGTGTCCTTTGCGGCGTGTATTGCGCAAGATAGGACTCACGCGAGAAGATTGTCTTTATATCTGCAGCCATCAGAGAGATTCTGAACAATTAATTAATGAATCTGAGGCCGAATAGAATGCAACTAATTTGTTCGTCCTGGAACAAATTGGCACATGTACAAATATCTAACTTCAAAGGAGATTCTAAATATTTATGAGAGAAAGACGAACAGGTTTAAACTGATTCAAAAGTGAAATGTCCGTTCCTCTATGTTGAGTTCCATTCCGATAATGGCAAGCCTTTAAGAACACAGGCAAGCTTCCTTCAGGCAACATTACCTTTGAAATGCGTACAACGTAAAGAACACTTCAAAGAAGGACTAATATCCACTGAAGGAGGCAAAGGTCAAAACATCACAATCAATCATTGTCCATGTAAGGACTCTATGCTAATTGCACGAATTTATGTGTCAAATCATCCAATTGACACTTTCGTTCAAATATTAACATCATTTACATTCAACATTTGGCTCAGCTGACTTCATAGATACATGTTACATTTTTTAGCTATGTTATTTATTACTTTAGTACTTGTAATACTAAGTACAGTAATTAGTATTCATTTACTCAGATCCAAAAAGATTTCAGACATGTTGTTTTCAATATTCATTTACTGAGTACTAACTACTAATAAATTACTTGAATTCTATACTTGATATGATCTGTATGACTCAGACCCTCATCTTCTGATGGAGAAGGATATTGCGACACCTGAGTTGTCCGTTGTGGCATGTATTGCGCAAAATAGTTCTCACGTGTGAGGATTGTCTTTACATCTGCAGCCATCAGAGAGATTCTAAACAATTAATTAATGAATCTGAGGCCAAATAGAATCATCCAGTTGACACTTTTGTTCAAATATTAACATCACTTACATTCAAAATTTGGCTCGTTTGACTTCATAGAGACATGTCACATTTTTTTCTAGCTATGGTACCTTTTACTTCAGTGCTTTAGTACTTGCAGTGTATATTGCGCAAGATAAGTTCTCACGTGAGACGATTGTCTTTATATCTGCATCCACCACAGAGATTCTGAACAATTAATGAATGAATCTGAGACCGAATAGAATCATCCAATTGACCCTTTCATTCAAATATTTACATAATTTACATTCAAATTTTGGTTCATTTGACTACATAGATATTGTGACATCTGAGGTGAACATCTTTGGAAATCCCCCTCAGTCCACAGTTTTAACAGTTGGTTGGAATTAATAGTTTTTAAAAGTCAAACTGAAGAAGAGCCAATTATATACAAGCTGCTTAAGCTAAGATTGATGCAAGTGGTAGATTTATGGCACTTTGAAAGGAATTCAACCACAAGTTTGCCAACCCTGCACAAGAGCCAGTACATCTTCCAAAGGAGGCTACTGAATAAAGTGATGATGAATCAAGTGTATTTACAAATCTGGCTACTTCAGAACCAGAGGGTCATGCACAGAAGGCTGGTAAGAGATGGCTTGCACAAAAGCTGATTTTTGCAGTCCATCCACCATGCTACCCCAATGTGAGCTGTATTATCATCCCACCTGGTAAAACTATCCTCAGCTTGCAAGGGTCAAGCTAAGAAATGTAAAAGCATTAGAGGTAGGCTGAGTTCCTCCCTGACACCACACCTGCTACAATTTATATTGAAATGATTGTGTATAACTACCTTGAGACGTAACTTCTCCCTCTTTAAAAACTTTTCTTGTATTAGGATAGTGAGACTAAATATATCCCCATAAAGACAAAATAGTGTAACTAAATCTCAGAGGTGTTCCGTAGAGTTCATTTTCTCGGTCTCTGAATTATGATACGACACAAGCAATTCATCAAACCCTTTTACACTGGGTACTCAAACTCAAGTGAGGTGGATAGGCCTCTCTGTTTTGGTTCCTGTAATCACAAATGTAGTTAGATCTAATTGTATGCTTCCCTTTGGGAAGACATTTCCCAGTTCAGATGTGGATACATCTAGGCGGTTGGATCTAGGCGGTTGGTTCAAGGAAGCAATAAGCTCAGCAAAATACTTCTAATGCTACTTTTAGTTGTAGACTTGGGTTCATATATTGTATGGGCACCCTTTCTATGTAAATTTAAAATGTTGAAGGTAAGCCTCCATAATGCTGCCCACAGCTAGTATTCAGTTCTTTTGTTGCATAAGTTGTAGCATAAGTCATTGTGTTAGACCTTGGTAAGATTCCCCACTCCCCTGTGGTGGAGCATTGTTCATGTCATTATAGCTCATTTGCACAGTAAAATTTAAGGTTTTTACACTTACGTATAATTAGTGTGAAGGTTGAGTATAAGTGCTAAATCGTACCTTCATGTTCCTGTTACCAATAAGGTTCTAAAGACAGTATGATTTGTGGTATATTATTGCAAACCCTCACAAGATGTCTGTGTCTTCCAAGCTAAGAGCTGAATAATGCAGGAAGTTTATGCTCTTTGCTTACAGTATGGGACGTTAAAAGAGTCGCCCCTCCCCTCTGCAGAGCATTTTAACTGTAAAGAATGGCAAAAAGATCAAATCCAGAATACAACATTGCTGGATGTTGATCACCAGTAATTTTCAAATAGGGCAGAAAAACCCAATTGCACTGTGTGATTATTGTCAAATTTTCCACTGAATAGAACTTGGCCAATCAGTGTGTCTCCCTTGTGGCCACAGATTATGCATGAGTAATGCTCCTGTCCTCTGATTGGATAGGAGGCATGGATTCATTGTTTTTTTTTTGTAAACAGATACACATTCAATCCAAACATTGTTTATCCTTTCTCTGTTTTCACACCATTGTGGGCACTGTTGAAATTGTTTTGACTTTGGCTATTTCAAGTAATGTTATTGTTTTTCAAAGAGAGGTACACTAATTGGACTGGAATTATTAATTTTAAAATGTGCATAAGGCTTATATTTTGTGCACTGGTAGTACATGATGCTGTAAAACCTCATCCTCCCCAAATGTAAAACCTTCACAATTATTGCAACAGATTGGAATTTATTGTCTCCTCCATGTGTAATTACTTTTGTAAATTATATTTTGCTTTCAAATCACCCTTGGGTGACATTGGGACATGTCAAGATTTAGTGATGGAGAATTTGATGAGTTCACAGGAGTGAGCTGTACTGCTTCATTGCAACTCCCCATGGAAGTAGCTCAGATATAGGTTTTAGATATTTTAAAGCAATTGTTTGCTTCTCTTCCCTTACAAGTTAATCATAATAAAGTGTACATTATTGTTTTCTTGTACAGGGGAGAAATAAAATGATTTGTAACTTTGTGACTTTCACTGGTAAATCTTGAACATGTAATATAATAACTACTTTTGTGAAGGTTTTCTTCTATACCCCTCTCCCCTGCACAACACCCAGCTGTCCATCATGGACTTATCTATGGATATCATAGCTACCAATTTTGTATGGGTTTCTAAGGTATATAGTGCCATATAGAAACATTAGCTACATATAGTCCAACTAGACTCACTCCTGTGGATTTGATCCATTGTTCAATCATTACACAGTGATCACACACAAATATCACTTCACTTTCTACCCAATCACAACCATTTGCAATACCCAAGGTTCATAGGAGCTAACTAAAGGTTAGCATAATGTATTGAGTGATATTGCTACTCACACATCCCTGGCTATCATTTTGAGTTTTGTTCCAATCAATTTCAAGGTGGCTTCTTTGATAGTTTGGGGTTCACCAGTGATACCTTACATTAGAGTAACCACTATACTGTTAAGTGCCATGAGCAAAAGCAGGAAATTCTAAGGTATCAGAGTTGTTCTCCACTGTGCCAATGTAGTGGAAGGCACTCAATCCTGGTGCATGTAGCTCTCTCCCCTGTGAACAGGCCTAAGTTGTTGTAACTTTGTAGTTGATTTACACATTTAAAAGTCTTAACAAACAATTGACTTTTCATTGCACTGCATTTATCCCCTTGCATCCCTCTAAATGTACTTCTTGTGGTTGTGGAGCTTCAGCTATGTATATGTTCTATTCCTGTACCGTTTATTCTTCATATGCTTCACCCTTCCCTGTGTGAAGGAGAGTCTTCTAAACATCTAATGCATGCTTTGCAGCACCTCTGTGTTCACCCCTTTGCTGATAGAGGAACAACACCTTTGATACACTGAGCAGACGCTGGCAGAGTTTACCATCCCTTTCACATGCCTCTGTGCACAGGTATCACAGTCATTAATGAGCCTCGCGCTTAAAACAGGATTCCCATATTAATTGTTGTCACCCCTTGGATCCAAAAGAAGACTCCAATTACTCTTTCCTGATGGAGGATTAGTCGGTTGAAATATTAGTGACAAGTGTCAGCAGTTACTCTAAATTACAAAAATTGCCCACACAAACAGTACCAAATACAGAGGTTCCAATCGAATTACCGAACGCTCTCCGACTCCACCCCCACGGCACGAGCAATTGAACCCTGTATACTATTGTGATTTTTTGGCAATTAATAGATCTATCTGACGTGGGTGATGACCGATGGGTTGGTGACGGACGACATTGGGGACATCGTTTTCTGAGGGAATTTTAACTTTGATGTGTTATTTCGTGGTTAAAATAACTCCGCTGTCATTTGTGGTGACTTTTCTATTAGAAACATTTCCAGTTAAAAAATACGGACCCTGAGTTATCCGGCTATTGATTACCACTCAGTGCCACTTGGGGAATACGAAATTGCCACCACTGAGTACAAAACAATCAGCTTAGAACAATCAGAGTAGGCAGCACTCTGAAAGGATTTCACATTGAATCCACTGGAAACCAGGTGTTTACAGACAATGCAGTTCAACCATGCACAAATGCTGAAGTGCAGGTTCAGGAAAGGTTTCGCTTTTCGGTCTTAAGTTTTACAGTCTAAAGGGGAATTGAGTTTATTTTGAGCCAATTATTTTTTCACATAATTACTGAATGATGAATGTTCTTTCATAAACAATAATAGAGAAATAAATTTAGGGAATTGGATCAAATTAAAGTTACCCAAAAATTCTTCCAAAGGGACCTACGAAGGCCTTCTGTTCTTCTGTGACTGTAGACGGGGGTGGTGGTTGTACCTGTAGGTGGTTGAGACATGTCAACACTACATTATGTAATCGAAGAAATTTTAACTTTTTGTGACTTAGTGTTGTGGGGATGCAAAAACCTAGTTTAGACTACCCTCACACCCCTTGCCCCTGCCCTCACACCCCTCACACCTCTCCTTGCACCCCTCTCACCTCTTGCAACTGCCCTCACCCCTTGCACATGCCACCACACCAGCCCTCTCACCCCTTGCTACCCTTGCACCTACCTAACACCCCTTGCACCAGCCCTTGCAGTCCTGGCATCCCTTGGACCTGCCGTCGCAACCCTCTCACTCCTTGCACCTCCCCTCGCACCAGCCCTCACACCTCTTGCACCTGCCCTAACACCCCTTGCACCAATCCTTACATCCCTCGCACCTGCCCTTGCAGAGAGAGAGTGAGAGTAAGTGAGAGAGAGAGAGTGAGAC
Source organism: Haplosyllis leylae (assembly GCA_038406175.1). Taxonomy (NCBI): domain Eukaryota; kingdom Metazoa; phylum Annelida; class Polychaeta; order Phyllodocida; family Syllidae; genus Haplosyllis; species Haplosyllis leylae. The sequence goes on along the minus strand of JBCAUG010636347.1, from coordinate 3,409 downwards.
AGAGACAGAGAGAGAGAGACAGAGACAGAGAGACAGAGACAGAGAGAGAAAAGAAAAAAAAATTGAATAAAAATTTCTGTTGGTCTGAATTTGTATCAAACCAAATCTGGTGTTATCTCATTTTCTGAGGAGGGGGCAGGGGGGATGGGGTCAAAAAATCAAATGTTGCTCTGAATGGCCTGAAACACATTTTGGTTTTGGAATTTTTGAAATCCAATGAAATTTTGTAAGTGGCCACAACCAGCCAAGCAAACGTACAAACATACAGACACCAGATAAGTCCCTCTGCTCGTTGAGGCGATGCGACTGAAAACAAATTGCTCGTTCATGTTTCAAAATAGGATTGTCACTCTTTGGTAAAACGCATACATTCGTCTTCATTTTCCATGGGTTAAAAATTCAATAAAATGTCGTTAACAATAGTGTAAAGGGAAATTCTCATGTTAGAGATTGATGAAGCTAATTCTTAAATACGAAACATGTGACGTTAACTCCGCTTGGTATGATGTCTGTAATTCTATCTCGGACATAACGTGATCACACGAAGCTGCTTTTGAGGATGCAGGTATCTGCATAAACATAATGCTGTTTTCAATTCCCGATCCTTTTAACAATAAGATGAAAGGGACTCTCGATGAATGATGCAAAAATTAAATAAAACAAAGGATCTTTCACGATCATGACTACAGCAATAACTGTCAAATGTTGCCCATGTACTAAATCTGAGAAATTATGTTCAAATTGAGTTCAAATTTGAATTTTTCAAACTCTGGAACCAAATTCAATGACAATAGGTGGCATGTATGGATCCAGGGAAATTTGTAAAAGGCACATTTCTAGGCATGCCACAAAATGTTGTGTGACATCTGCTTTCAAGCCTCATTGTAATGTGTCGCTCATGCCCATGCAACTTAAAATCAAGATATGTGACTGTGATGACATTCTTTCATCCCAATACCAGAATTCCAGTAAAATTCAGTCTTCATAATACCGTCAAACTAGCAACAAAGTTTAGTGTGACTGATAGCACGTAAGACTTTCCTCCAAAAAAATTAAAAGTCACCATGTAGCGCAAGAAATGAACTCTCCTTTTGCTGCATCAATAGCGAAATCACTATATCAACTCTTTTTGTGTATCCAGGGATTTTTCGTCTTTTTGTGTATCCAGGGATTTTTCGTCAACTTGATTCAAGCCATTCTTTAATGATGCATTTCTTTGAAACACCCAAAACGTCTCTTGCAGCTAAATATTTTCTTTCTTTTTGTAAAAACATTTCACCCTTTCCAAATACAATGACACGTACAACTAAGCTTTTCATCTGCTGGTTTATGTTACATGCCCGAGACAGTTTTCAAAACTAGCTGAGTGGTCCACTCACCTGTGGTATGGGAAAGGGAGAGTGTCGGACTCTGATCCGGATGCTGAGCTGCACTTATGCAATCTCAAGGCGTTGGGTCTCCGCCTGCATGGGCTAAGAGACACTGAAAGGAAAATATACACATATTTCCATATCAAAGAAGCCAAACAAATTCTCGTGCAGATGCTGATCATGATAAAAATAATCCTATTTCACGGAGTGAAATCTCTGACTGAATTTTGGTCATACGAACATGGAAGGAACACTTTCAGTTATTTAATTAAAACATTGACAATGAAAGATTTATCCCCCCTTCCCTCCTTCCTTCGGACTAGCATTTTCCAGGCAGATAAAACATGAGATCTAGTTATTTAACTATCACATAATAAATTGCTCTCCTACCTGGACTCAGACTGTTGCTGGGTGACAAGCTTGCCGGGGACACTAAGAGAGAGGTGGTTGGCGAAACAAAATCATCATCGTAGAAAACTTCGTTTTCTCCATCCGTAGTTGTGATGGTGATGACTGTGTTTGCATGTTGATGACGACGCCGATGCCACTGAGATCCGCTGAACACTGGTGGCTGTGTAAAATGTACATATGTACAGTAAAATAAATCACTGTGAAACATCTCTACATTCACTTTCACTTTGTACGATTGTATTCCAAATAGATCTGATGTCATTTATCTGACAATTCTCACACATTCTTCAAATGAATTATTCTAGCCAGGAGTCATACAGTTTGCTAAGGTTTCAAACGAAGACTATCCCAGCTTGATGTTTGTAGTCAGGACTGCGTGACAATTCGAGCCCTTAACCACAAAAACCCTATCAATAAATCTTCAATTGGTTTCGTACGCCAAAGATTATCAGTCTTTTTGCACTATATCAAACCACTTTTGCATATGGGGTCGCCATCTTGACAGGGGTACGGTGTCGTCGCCAGAAATGTTTGGTTGCACTTGATTAATGAAGTCACGGTTGACTGCACTGGGACACCGATTCCCGGGGACACCCAAAATAAAAATCTTAGAAAACATGCCTTTATGTCATATCCTACTCACTGCACAGGTTGCTTTATGGCTATAATATGGAGAGCTAAATTCTGGGGTGTGGAGAAACGTTTTCAGAAACCGCCCTCCCAGTAGCCCCCCCCCTCCCTGGGGCGTACGAAATCAGAAATTCTGTTCTCAGGAACCCTGATTTCGGAAAGCCCCCTTGAATTCAGATACCTTCCCCTAAATTCCTGCCAATTATCAGTATTGTGATAATCCCAGCCGAGGGGTGGGGGGTACCCGATCCTGGGTACCCCCCCCAATCTTGACCTGGCCAGGGAACCCACCCTCCCCCCCGTGACCTGACAAACAAACTGAAACTATTAGCTTCCCCATCCTTTGGATGCGAGCGGTAAAAATGCATCTGTTAATCTGAAGTAGTCTGTAAATTTACAGACTATTTAGATTTTTGGAAAGATGCATCTACAAATGTCAATTTGCAGACTGCTTCAGATTTACAGATGCATTTTTGTTAGACTCAGATTTACAGACAGATCTTTGTTACAGGTGCATTTTTGTAACAGACTCTGTAGTTCATCTGCTACCATGTGTGCAATGTATCACAACATTGATAATTGGCAGGAATTTAGGGGAGGTATCTGAATTCAAAGGGGGGGGGGGGCTTTCTAAAATAAAAAATCTGATTCCAATCACCCCGGGGTGCGTACGAAAACCGTGGGGGGGACTGAAAAGTTTACATTGGTATGCTTTTTGGCTGATTTGGCATCAGCTGAAAATAAATTACTACTGTTGTCTTTGCCATTGTCGTCTTTGGACTGCACTACTAATTTCAGTTTTTGAGACAGAGACTGGTTCCAGTGAACTACATTTCATTCATTACCATCTTTTTGTGAACAAAAACTGTAGTGTCTATTTTAATTTATTGTAGAGAACTACCATTACCGCCCGCATCCGAAGGATGAGGGAAGGTAATAGTTTCAGTTTGTTTGTCAGTCCACGGGGGGGGGGGGGGGCCCCCCAGCCAGGTCCATGT
>JBCAUG010636236.1:0-14016 GCA_038406175.1 Haplosyllis leylae | reverse complement strand
CATACAGCCTCACTGTTACTGGACTGGGTGACCTTGACCAAGGTCATGCATGCATACTAATTTTCCTGCCAAAATCCAGTTTCCTGCAAAAGCCAAAATGGCAAATTAATAGTTAAGGGCCTCTGACTGAGAAGTTACTGACACTGAATTGGTTTTGTTTCTAGTATAGATTTTAGCCATGCAACCTGATAGTCCTGGTTGTGGTCCTGTGTCACAATCTCCCTACTATACTCCACCTGACCATGACACAATGGCCTTCTCTGGTGAGCACACTTGTTCGGCATGGAAGAAAGAACCTTTGTCTGGTGTATGAAAGGCAAATCTCAGAAGGTCACCCTCTACACTGTCCAGCAATTGGCACTAGGTTACCACTATCCAGACCAATATTCCAACATTTGATGAGATCTCATTTAGTTTAAGTCCGAGCTGCCACCATGTCATGGGGTCATAAAGACAAGACACAGTGATTGATTGTGTGAATGCTGGTTTATTGGCAGGGCTACAAGTTGTACATAGCCCAGGAGGTAATACTGAAGTGCCCGCTGTCTGCTAGGGGCCTATTATATATTGGAAGGGTGTGGCCTTGAAGGGGGCAAAAGGAGTGAAGGGAAGCAAAGATAATTGTGGACAAGGTTTTTGGGTCCCCACCAATGACAAAAAGTTTGATTACAACATTTAGTGGTTAGATGTCCCCACCACCTGCAAATAGAACCACCACCCCATATACATCAGAACAACAAAAAGCATTCGTAGGTCCCCACCACAGGCCCAAAATTTTGGGACAAAAAGGCCAAACCAACCACTAAGGTGACTAACGAGCCACCAAAAATAATCTAGACTGCACCAAGTTGGGGAAGATATGTAAAATGATTGACAAAATTATTGTTAAGAAAGTAGGATATATGCTGATTCTCTTTTTCCTTTCAAGTATGAGTATGATGTTGCTTTGCCTTCAGAAAACACACAAAATATCAAAACTCATCCTGTTGCTGCTCCTATTGGGCATTCGAATAAAGCAGTGACTGGTGATCGTGAATCAGGTGCCCACGAAGACAAAAGACAGTTAAATGTCGCAGCGACTAAGCATCACCCATTGAAAAAGAATATTCCTTTGGCCCAGAAGTCCGTTGTGAAAAGCTACAAACCTGCATTGCTTGACGGAACTGAAAATTCTTCGGGCGCAGAAAGTTTACCCTCTGAAACCGAAGCGCCTCCGGATGCTGGAACGGTGAAGATAGTGATGAGGCTGCAGTCAACCGGACCTGGACATTATTCATCAGAACTTTCCTCTCCCGGATGTGAAAGGTAAAATATCAGCTTAGGATGATTGTTGTTTGTTGTACCTTGATAATCTATGATGTCTTCGTTTGGTTTGTAAACCTAATCCCGTTTAGTGAGAACTGAAACCTACGATGCTGTATCTATATACTCTAATCTAACTACTTTGAATTTTGTACACTCGGAGGTGGTGGAGATCCAATACACCTAGTTTGCAACTGCCTCCACACCTTCTTACCCTGCCCTAACAACCTAGATAGTGGAGACACCTGAATTATACAGGATCTAATTGAAGTTGAGCCCAATGCCCGACCCTCACATCCTACCTTCATGCTCTTGTACAGTGTGGTGGAGACACCTTAACAGTACATGCCCTAGCACCCTGGGTGATTGGACATCTTAACACTACATGTTGTAATCAAAGTGCACCCTACCACCCTACTGTGCTTGCACCCTAATTTCCTCACACCTTTTAAACTTTTTCACAGCACCTTTCCACCATCATGTCCATTTTACAGCGCCAGTGTTAAAGTTACCCGCCGCCCAACGAGCAACCTGGTGAAACATTCACTACCTAGTATTCCTTCTTTCATGCATGAATATAGCAATTCAGCAAAGGCACGACCGAATAACATTGGTGATAATGAAGAGCAGAAGAGACCGCAAATAGATAACTCAATTGATTTGCATAATCAGCAACCAGGAGCTGGTAAGGAGCTTTATTTTATCCAAAGTTATTCTGGTCTTTTGGAAGTTTACTGCAGGCGTTTGCTTTAATATTTGACACACAGGGAACAGCAAACCGGTGTGACATTCTCGTCCCCAGTTCCCTATAGAGGTAATGGGAATTACCATGTACGTATGCCCCGTGCGCACGACTTAAGATATCTTGTATTTACCAGCTCTTTTCCATTTTTTTTGTACATGGCTCACGTACAAAACTTCGGTTTCATGATTGACATAGTGGAAGTTAAAATGCTACATTGGTGACCTGTGAACACAAAAGTACTCACTTCCAATTTCTCACAAATTACACTTGTCATTCAAGGGAAGCATTTTGAGTGCGCAGTATGCTGCAAAAGTTTTGCTTACCATGACAACTTCCTGAGACACAGAAGCACAGCGCACAGGGGTGATGAATTGGAGAAGGCAATCAAACTTGGTGGGCAACGGAGACCTATTTCAAATGAAGGTAAAATAATTAATAGCCACATTTGACTTTCTGCAATCATTGAAATATTTATGAAATCAGACTATTTGATCAGCTTGAAGCCAAGTTTTCACGATGCGATATCGATAACCAGTATGATATGTCTCTAGTTATTTTCTGAACAGATAGAGAGAGAAGTAACGGAGTTCGCCAGGATCATGAACAAAAGTTAACGAAACCCCATAAAAGATATTCACGGATTCGCGCAAAACATCGATGTAAATATTGCGGTCGCCGGTTCCAGTCTGGTTCCAAGAAAGATTTACACATGGTTCACCATGAAAATAACGAACTTCACTATGGATGTCGGGAAAACTTTTGCAACCAGATGTTTGAAACTTGGTTTGAGTTCTATCAGCATTCCTACCATTACCACAAAATTAAAGTGTACTCGGCGGACGCCAATTTATATAGGATCAATCCGGATTGGACCAAAGTAGAACACTCGACAGAAAGAAGAGGGAATCCAAAGTCTGCGACGCCAGTTGGTTCAGGATACAGAAAGCAAACACGTGGTCTTGGTTTCCTCCCTTCAGGCAACAACGAAACGCTGCGTCACAATTTTAATGCTTCATTCAACCTACCTGATGAAGTGTTGAACTTCGATTTGGCCAAGAACAAAGATAACCGCATGAATGAATTGGGTGTGAATTCAAAGGAAGCGCAGAAAGGCGGAGATGATGATGAGACTTTGAAACTAGACGGAACAAATGGGACTGAAGATCTTGATGACGAGGGCGAGAATGATGTTCAGTCAGGAGAGGCTAAAACTGGAACAGGTGAAACATATAGAAAACTGAACAGCAGTGAAGACTTCAGAAAGCAGCTTAAAATATTCAGACGGGCAGCCCACCTGCCGCCCCCAGTCTCATTCTCAGGGATTAATGGGCACATTATGCATGTGCAAGCTAAGAAGATAGGCGCACCAGAATTCCCTACCCCAACAGAGTCGATTGAACATCTAGATCTGGACGCAACAGAAGATTTTGATGAAGATGATGATCTCATCTTCGATGGAGAGGTTTTCGAAAATGGATCAACGCATTCCGAACGACTGCATTCAACTCCCAAAAGAGCACGACTGGACCCAAAAGGGTTTCAAGCATGTGCACCGACTGATAAAAGAAGCAAATCACGGAAACAGATAGCTGATTTTGGTACAGATTCAGAAGCAAAAGTAACAGAAGGTCCTGCAACAGCAACTTCGTCCACGATACTGGCAACACCAATATCATCTTCTAGTAATAGATCAACATCTCGTCTGAAGAAAAATGCTCCAGAATCTTCAGTGTCACCAGGTTCAATATCGCCATCAATTTTGATCTCGAAGGAAACAGCACACAGAAATCAGTCGTCTGTGATGTGTGAATCAGTTCCAACCAAGCGTCAGAGAGTGCATTCTGTCCCGACATCCCGCTGCCTGAAGTTGCCAGAAATAGGAAATACGGATGAACAATGCTGCCTGCTGGCACTTGTGGACAGTTTCAAAAACTTAGGAGATCAAGGAAGACTTGTTGCGAAGCAAGAGATCCTCAGAATTCTGGGAAACATTGTTTACGAGATGTCAATACCAAGTATGCTGGTATCAAATATGGGAACTATGGCAAGGTTGCAAGAGGGAACTCAACTAAATCAACAAGAAGGTAGGATATGAATTGTAATGTATCAATGTAACTGTAATGTAAATCATTAAGAAGTTAGGATATGAACTGTAATGTATTAAAGTCAGTGTAATGAAGGGGCCAAGTTTTGTACTTAAATTCAATTGATAAACCGAGTGACCTATATATTGATATTGCTTTTGAATCTGAATCTGTTGTGCTTTATTGTCAGGAAAAGGTCAAGAAGATGCTGAGAATTTCTGCAACAAAGAAGTCTTCCCATTGATTCGGAAAATAGACGGACCAAGAAGGAAACTGGCCGTACTGAAAATACAGCATGCTCTTTACAGCATCCAGGTGGAATACTCTACCCAGATGCGCAACAGCTGACGATTGTTAAAAAGATTTTGCACAATTATGTAAATCTAGGAAATAACTATGAGACACACACAATTCGTCTTACCTTGATTAGTTTTGTTGTTACAAGGAGTAATCACTATGAGATTTGTAGCCAATTTGCGTTAATTTCTGTTGCTGTTTATTTTGACCGCTGCATTTGATTGTTTCTTATTTGCTTAATTTATGTCGATTGATAGATATGAGAGGGGAATACAGCAGGGGTGGGTGGGGAATAGGATCTAAATATGTTTCTGATATTCTTATTTTCGCAACAACTATTGTGGTATTGTATCTCAAAGGAGCTGATTTACCAATAGTTACGTTAGCGATGTCTTTCGATGAATCTGGATTTTGGTTAATTTCGGGAACCATTTCATTTGTAACTAGTTCATGAAAACGCTTGCAGGAAGTGTTCCGGGAACCAAACAGGGTTGTTTTTTCAAATTTTCGTGTGACATTGTATATATTGTTATCTGTAATGACTTATTCACAGGGAGCTTGAATGGGCCCGGAACTGGAACAGACACCAGAACCAGTACTGGGACAATGGCTTACGAAACTTTTTTGTACCTTTCCTGGTCGACTTGAAGGTACATTGAAAAGTAATCTCAGTGTATCCTGTTCTTCTGTGTCCTGGTCATTGTCCTATGTGAATACGCCATAAATTGTCTTGGGCTGTGAAGAATGCAATTCGACATTCAACAAACTAATGTACTAATTAAATTGTCTTTAAAAGTTAGCATTTTAAATAGAGTTATGAAAAATTTACACAAAATATATAGTAGTTTGTGAATTTATATCACAATTAACCACTATTTATTTGTGAAATTCTACTATTTTTTGTTTAGCGAAAATTGATTCCTGGCTAAGTTTGCCAGAGGAAATGGCCTTATTTCCCATTAACAGTTTTTTTTTTTTTCTCATGAATAATTCTCTTAAAATCGTAGCGAAAAGTATTTACAATAATTTCTAAAAAAAAACATTACGTTAGCACATTAATTTCTTGTTCAAAATAGGCAAGTCAAGTAGAGTGTTAATGTTACTTCTGTTGGAAAGAATTTTCTTGTCTTTGTTATGCCGCTTTATTTGGTCCATTAAACAATTAATTCTGCAGTTATGTTTTCGTTAGACTTACGGCCTGTTCCCACTGACCGACCGATTTTTTGTTTCCGATTCCAATATTCTCTCCGATTTAATGGCTTGTATGTAATAGACTGAAGGTGTTCCCACTGATTCCGATTGTCTCTCCAATAAAAATAAGAATGGCTACAGCAACCATTTCTTTCCGATATCGGAAACTATCACAAACATGTATACAGTGAAAATTACAAAAAATTGGAAAGTTTCTGCATGTTATTATCAGAGTGAAAATAGTAATCGGAATCGGAATGAAAATCGGTTGGTCAGTGGGAACAGGCCGTTACCGCCATAATAAAATACGGAGGAGCAAATCCAGGACTTGTTGTAGGAGAGGGCCGACCCTTTATGTTTTAAATTTGGCAGAAAACCATATGAAATTAAAGAAAATTAACTACAAATTTGAAGATGCCACTGGTACATAATACAACAATTGCCTTTAAGTTACCATTAATTAGATCTCAGACATACTGTTTTGTATCGAGAGGTGCTCTGTGCCAAATTCACAATGCACAGACCAATAACGACGAACATCTTCCACTTGTAGATACGCACTGCGGCGATTCTCGCACGATTCAGTATCAAGGATTTGATGTGAAGAAAATCTGACGTTGTGAAACGAGTACCAGATAATAGAGAATCTTAGTATGTCATATCTTGTTTCTCTCAACAACTGACACTGCAAGGCAGTCTCCCATTAACATTCTGGGGCATACCGACCACAGGCCTCGGCCTTCTATCTCTATTCCCCGATTGGGGGGGGGGGGTCCTTACCCACGTGCCAAAATTTAGCCTGGTATTTAAGCCCAAAATTATATTATGTTTTAGAATGGAATGTAAGGTTAAGTGCGTGACGAACCCATATTTTATCCGATGCAAATAATATCGGGCCGAAAGAAATCTGGACTGAATTTCGTGTGAAAGGTTCTGAATCTGGTACGGAAATATCCAATTTAACAAACGAAAAAATTACTTCATCATTCCTAAATTTATATCTATCTGAGAAGTGATTTGTCGCTTACAGTTCCCTGCTGGTGGGTAGTTGTCGCGCCCACACCCTGAGGGCACACACTGTCGCCCCTCCCCGAGCAATTTTACGGTTTCTTCGATAAAAATGAAAAAGTAGCTTGCCGCCCCCTCCAAGACACCCTCGATTCTCACATTTTGTTTTGGTAGTCTTCAGTGGCGGACGCGGGATTTTATAAGACAGGAGGCTCGAACTTAATGTAAAACATTTCCCCAAAACTGCATGCAAAATAAAGAATAATTGTTTCAAGAAAGGGGCACGGATCCGTTAATTCCGCCGATGACATCTGAACAAATGCCTGGAAAATTGGAGGCCAAAATTTGTAGACACATACTTGGTTTTAGTGCGTTGATTTGGCTAATTATCATACCAAGGCTTGGTTAGTAGTTTTCTGGAAGTTACTCAAATTCGTCTAATTAGACAAAAGGTATTTTAAGAAAAAACTCTAATCAAACCGTGGGGTGTCCAAAATTCCCGCCAATCGCAGCGTCGCGTTAGCGTTTTTGGCGCAATTTGAGAGCGACGTTACGTGGAAAGGGGGATGAGCAACATTTACATGTAAGGTAAGGAGGCAGCAGCTTGTTGGAAAATTTATGTGAATTAGTACAATCTTGGGTGTTCGCGGAATGTCTGGTTGAGTCACTTTTATTCTCATAGTCATTTTAAATTGTGCAGAATTTTACGCCTGTAAATGTAATACCGTCTTGGTAGTCTCAGTCTGCACATTTCGTCGTCCCTTTGGCGGTGCTCTTTGCCAAGACTTTGGCCTTTCCTAGTATCCAGTTTCACTTGTACTTGCAGTAGATCTAAAATGGCCAACGAAACAGATTTCACACAAGACATGCAAGAGAAAAGGGAGAAAGACAACCATGAAACCGTGAAACGAGCAGAAAAGAAGACGGTCACCGGTTTATTCACCACAGGTAAAAATAAATTAAATGGTAGAAAAATCTCAACCTATATAATATATTCATCAAAATGCTGTTGAAAAAGGCTATGATTCTGATCTAATTTTTCCTGAGTCACCCAAAATTCTGCTAAATTTTTTAAATTCCCCTATAGGAAAAACTTGCCTTTTTTACAGTGCCAGTGTGAACCCTGAAAATTCTGATGAAAATTTAAATTTGTCAACAGTAGGCTTAATTAAAAACTAAGAATGTTTACCAGCATTGTGTCGCCCATGAACTAAGTTATAGTAATATGAAAATATCGAGTAATACCAATGGTGCGTTTACACTGACAGTACCGAGACTGAAACCGAGAACAAGTACACAGGACCCAATGTGTTTTGTCATCTATCTCTGCATGTGTAGTGTGAACAACTCCACACAATTCTATACAACCCATTTTTTTTATCTCGCTCGGTCTCGTTTCGGTCAGTGTAAACACACCATAAGCTAACGCTAAATTATAGTATGTATATTAACTAATTTAGTGAGTTGTCCGTTGTTAGTACAGTTGTTTAATTGAAATTTTCCCAAATGTGTTTCAGGCCATTGTGAACAACTTCAATTATTGACTTGGTACATATTAAGACCCTCTTTATGTCCATATTCGAGTTAATCTATCTAGTTTTTCTATAATTCATAATTTTCTGCCAAATCCTGGCAGAATGACAAGGACTACTGGTGTTTTGTCGACTCAACTTTATTTCTTTTTGGGCTTTTAAATTTGAACGTACATGCACACACATTGTAACTCACTTGTAAAACAGACAGTAAAATAAATAAATGTACAGTTCACATTTGTTATTTGTTTATGTTGCTAATTCTTCACGATTCAGCCCAAGCCTATTCTAGAGTGTGTATCCTGTTATACCGACTTCCCTGACCAGACATCCCCTAAAGGTTAGACACCCCAGATAGGTCAGGTCACCCGACATGTTGAAGTACTGGTGGACAGGCTGGATTATTTGTCCATAGGTATCCGTGAACTGGGCATGCATAGGTAAGTAAAAAACCCTTTCTATTTCACAATTGACATGCTGTGAAGAGACTCTTGTTGAATCTGCATGTCTTGTCCTGCTCCAGAGGACCTCCATCCTCTGGAAGCAAATCAAATACAAAGATCCTGACCTCAGGCGCAGTGCTGTGAATCGCGCAACACACCTGGCTCAATCTGTTCTTCAAGGGGGTGGGGTGTAGGATGTTACATAGTTTCTGCAGGTACAAGACCACATTCCCGGCCCTGATCACGAGGACTCTCTCCTTCAACTTCTGTATCCACTGTGATAAAGGCAAATGTTCAAAATACGTGATGTTGCATTGACTAACTCCAAAAGGCCACTGCTTTAGATGATTATCTGCTAATATCTGAACAGAGACTGGCCTCTTCCTTCTGTACCACTTTGGAACATCATGTTCCTGGATGCCTTTGTCCTTTATCAGCTCCCGGATATGGTCATCAGAATAATCATCCGGGTGTAGTCCACATTTGAATGGAGGAGTTGATGTATCAAAAGAGGTATCATCCCTTGAGGAGTCACATTGGGCCATGTTACCCTTTGCATGTCTGAATCTAATGATATGTCCCATTTGAGAGTCGAACCCAATCCATGGTGAATGCTCGCAGGGGGTGCTGTGTTGTGGACCCTGGGGAGTGCTTGGAGGCGACGAATTGTGTTCAGGTGAGGGAGTACCTCTTCTTGTACCAGGGTCGTCCCTGTCTGTTTTGTCCCCATAGGCATGTCTTCTGCTGCCTGTAGGTATTGGTGCAGGAGCTGCTGCCATGCCTGTGAAATATCAATGGTTATTTACTTTGGCCTTGATTAAGAGTTCCATTTCCTTGACCCACGACGCCCATTCACCTGAATAGTGTTCCCTGACCTGCGTCCCTTTGCTCTTGTTCATAACCAAACATATTCCACACACCCTTGCACGTGGTATTTGTTTGTAGACACCCATTGTCACCTTCAACTGCGCATGCTCATGTTACCGTTTGCGATGGGCAAGTATCAGGGAGAGCTGTGCTCCCGTGTGTGTACGTACCTGATTTGTGTTTGTGTTTTGCAGCTAGTGTGAACTGTGCATCTGTTTGTCTGTCCCAAGTGAGTCCTCGGATTGCTCCTGTTGATCGCAGATTTTTCAGCTCAGTAGCTGGCCTAGTTGGTGTCTCCAAAACACTGACCCACACTTGCCTGTGCTGCTGCTTATAAGGGGGAGCCCGTGCTCACTGGAGCAAAACCGTACTGCCCCTGTCATTCCCCAGAATGCCTTTCGATTGCATTCTGCAGAAATCCTGCCAGCATTGACATCCAATGGGTTGCGTCCATTGACTGTCAGTGCTGGCAGGATTTGGCAGAATATTATGAATTATAGAAAAACTCGTATAATTCGGCATTTCCTGCCCAATCCTGGTAGAATCCTGCCAGTATTGACATCCAATGGTCGCAACATATAGAATGCCAATCATAGCAGGATTCTGTCTTGGTTTGACAGAAAAAGACAAATTATAGAAAACTTGATTCATCTGACTTTCTTTCTTTAACTCTTTGTATCTTTATGAATTTATGTCTTAATCTACCTACATCAAAGTTATGGTTAAATTAAATCACAGAATCAAATGGGATGTGAGACAATGTTGGTAATCATTGAATGACATTCTTGTTTTTCAGAAAATAATGGTAGAAATCTCCTTGCTCTGAGAACCACCACCGACCTCGTCACACCGCCTGAAAGTCCGATCAAGCAGCAGACTGAAACCTGCGCTTCTGATGAATTGGAGTCGGATGAAAATGGTGAACAAGTTGAAAACAGTGAATCATATGTCAGTAATGGAACAGAGTTGAAACCAAGACATCAGCAGAGAGCTCAAGCCTTCGAAGCATTAAGCACGTCAATAGGAGAGCTATTGGAACCAATTTTCAGTCGACCAGCTATGAGTGCAAGAATGCCTCGCACTATACAACCCTTAGATGTTACCAATACGTCTAAAATTACCATTGCTGAAATTCACGAGGAACCAGCATCCAAGTCTGGGTAGGTAAATTATCTAAATGGTCATGTTCTCTTAGTCAAGTACCAATGCATGAAGAACACTATAGACAACCTTTTTAATACAAGAACAAGTTCAGTTGACATTTTAGACCTTTTTTTCAGTGGATCTAAAAAAGCGTCGGCAAAGAAGGTTTCCGGTGACATTGGTGGGTCGCAGAAAGCCCGGAGTCCATCAGGTTTGTTTTGATTCAAGTATGGAACTTGGTCTAGCAATAACGTCAACCAATCGGATGCCTTCAAAGTTCTGTTTATTTTAGAATAAGCAGACTATTATATCTTCATGAATACAAATAAAAATAATTCTTTTTTTTCTGGTTTCCAAGGTTTTCAGTGCACTGTATGTGGTAAAACGTTCAGAAGCCGCCAGATCTTCACGACGCACATGGGTGCTCACGAGGGAGCGACCCTCAAGGGAAAAGGTTAGTATATATTCAAGTTTTCCCTAAATAGAGGTGTATTCTAGATTCTACAGAATCACGAGAAAACAAAAAAATAAACCAGTAGCAAAATGTTATCCCCCACAGGGTTGGAACCCAGGCACTGACTTTCATGTCTTGAATGCTACCACTCGCTATTTCCCCTATCTGCTGGGCTCTATTGATTCCAAGTCCTACACAAGGATCTAAAGGGCTGAGGCTTCCAGCAGATAGGGGAATTAGCTCAGTGGTAGCATGCAGAACATGAAAGTCAGTGCCTGGGTTCTAACCCTGCTGGGGGAAACTGGTTTATTTTTTTGTTTTCTCATGATTCTGTAGAATCTACAGAATGAATCTCTAGGGAAAACTCCATTAGCCGATGGCTGTTACCTATTATTTCTCATTGTGATGTTCCTCAATATTTTCCTTCAGCAACACCTAAACCTAAATATTCGCGGTTTTCACAAACACACAAAAATGGTAATATTGGCATTTATGTCAACTTTGTATTCCCCAGTTTTCGTCTTTATTTGTACCGTATCATTTTAGTAAATGTGAAATTAGATGCCAGTGGAGACAATAATCCCAAAGTTGCAAACTTCATTGGTCAGTAATGGCATTCTTGTATTGTGGAGAGTTTGTTTTGGTTTAACTGAAAATTTAATGAAAGTCTTTGATAGTAAAATTATTGAAATACTGAAAATAATTCACGGTAGCAGAGAATGGCTTTTCTGCCCATCTGTGAGGAATATCCGTCTCGGACTACGCAAAAATGAACATACCACAATCGCGTTTTCCTTAATTGTCATTGAATTTGATGAATTCAATGAATTTAAAATTTGGTGATGTCACTGAAAGAAGGTCACATACATTTAGGGACTGTCACTATGTAAAGAAGATAACATTTAGTCTTGATTATTGCTTACTTTCTACGTTTTCTCTTTTTTTGGTACATTATTAAATACAGCCCATCATTTGTAAATATACCTCATAATTTGGAGAAAACCTTGCATTTTTTATTGTGACCTGCTTATTTCATAGACACTTCACTACTAATCCAATTCAGTGAATTCATCGAATTCGATGAAAACCTTATGGAAAAACTCGAATGCCACCAGGAATGGTTGTTTCTATTGTCCAGATGACAGCGCAGGAAGGCAGATATTTAAACGTCGAAGGACGCTGAAGATGACTGAAGACGACACAAGGAAAACTGTGAAAAGGCCTCGCTCTTCTAGAAAGGGGGGTGAATGTGACATTTGCCGTCGTAGATTTAGAGGTGTAGAGAAAATGATGAGACACGTCGAATGTCACAATAATATGAGGTTTCAATGTTTGGATCCATGCAGGTGGATGTTTGACAAACGTGGTGAATTGAGCCAACACTTGGCCCAAGTACACAAAACAAAGCTGTCCAGAGAAAACGAGGCTAGGTTCATGGTTGACAACCCACCTTGCGTGACCAGAAAACACGGTGAGAAGAGAAGCCTTTCTGTGGTCAAAGCAAAGAATCGAATGGAGAAAAAGAAGAAAATTATTGAAGACCATCAGGGATCAAGTTCTGAAGATGAACTCGAACAAACAGGAAATATTTCTTCTGGAGTTAACTCCAAGAGAGGTCTTTTGAACATCAACGCAGTGCACAAGGGATGCTCTACTTACATGACAATGTCCAGACTGGGGATTATTCCAAACCAAGAACATCTACCAGATGACCTGGTCCATGCAGTTCAAACAAAGTCCGATCATCCATATTCTGTCCTATCGGTTGAGCAGAATAATCATACTAAAGATGAGTCGGGAAGACAGTCCCCAGATGTTTTTACTGACGACGAAACAAATGATGAAGGTGCAGTTACAAAATTGTCTTCAGAAAAGGTTGCCGAGGACCACGAAAATGAATTGCTAGATAATGATAGTATGAGCATTGAAATTCCATATGGTGATGCAGATTACTTGGACAATTTAGCGGATGAAGAAAGTGATATTTCTGATCAAGCAAAAATCCCATTCTTGCCAAAAACGAAAAGCCAACATGTTCAGAAAAATACTGAGAACTTTTCCTCGTCGGTCGTAGGGGGAACAAGTAACGAATCAGAATCTGACCGTGAGGTCTCCTTCAAAAACGCAAATCGTATGTTCTCAGATAGTGAGTCAGAATCTGACTATGAAGTTTCTTTCAAAGGAAGCAACTACAGAAGGAATGGGAAGGAAAATGAGGAGAACAATTCATTTCAGTTTATTGTAGCTAAAGGGCAAGAAGAACTGTCAGATAACGAATCCATCTTGTTATGCGCCAGGTCAAGGATATTTAAACCAAAAACAGTCAATTCTCTCAATGAGTCCTCGTCTGTGGAGATTATTTTGCCAGACACTCCACCACAGTCCACCTCATGTGCACAAATAACATCGACCCCATTAAGGGAGACTTTTGTAATTCCTTCTTCACCCAAAGTGGTTCCCTCAACCTCCACGTCTACGCCGAGCTCATCTGATGGGGTATCAGAAAAACGCAAAAGATCTTTCTCAGAAAGTGGCGAAAACATTGCGAAGAAGTCAAAAACTGAAAACGCAGACGAGGAATGTTGTTTGGTTGCCCTAGTGGATTCTTTTACGCATCTGTCTCGAGAAGGCATGTGTGTTGTCAAACAGGAGATCCTGAGAATTCTGTGCAACATTGAGTTTCACAGATCTACGCCGTCTATTCAAACATTCCATGTTCGATCGCTGCTGCAAAATAGAAGTTCTGCCATCAAGTCCTCGTTTGGAAGTAAGACTAATTTTAAAATCAAGATCTGTAGTGTTTTATATATCTTGATTCTTCATACACTTTGTATTTTAAAAAGTATTTTCCTTTTTACCGACCGCGTACGTAGTACGAGAGTAGTTAATTTTTGCACAGCTGTCTGTCCGTTTACGGGGGGGGGGGTACTCAGTCCAGCCGGGTACCCCC
>JBCAUG010636125.1:0-14016 GCA_038406175.1 Haplosyllis leylae | reverse complement strand
AAAACTATTATAGTGTGTCTATGTTTAGCATTTATCATATTCATAAGTCATTATCATAAGTCATTCTTTTTATTCGGCCTGTAAGATTGGATTCGGTCTGGTAAATTTTGAAAGTAGCCAGACCAAATGTCTGGTAGGAGTTCTGGACAAACGTCGCACACTGTCCATCATGCTTGAACTTTTTTGGTTTATTTTAAAACTACCACAAAAATTGAAGACTTATTTAGCACATACGTGTATTCTGAATAACCACTAACGTTTGATCTGTTCTATTCCGGGTGTTTCCATTTAACTATTTAACCTGAAATGATCACATAATTTCTCGTTTGCAGTTGTTGTCAACGTTCATTATGGACGTTGTTGATTTTCCTGGAATCCCTGGTTTGTTCTTGGCCGTTTTATTTGCTGGTGCATTGAGGTTGGCATTTTGAAATATATAACTAGATCAATAAGCAAAAATAATTTCAATCAAAACATTATACTTCAGTAAAATGAGTTCACAAACAAATTCTTCGACTATTGATCACTTTTATTATCTTGTAAAAGCAAATTTGATGTACGTTTTGGTGGTCTGTCATTTTCAGCACATTATCCTCTGGCCTGAGTGCACTTGCAACAGTGACGTGGAAGGACATCCTCGAGTTGAGGTTTCAGCATGTACCCGAAGTGAGGAAAACGCGAATAACCAAAATGCTAAGTGAGTTATTGAAACTAAATCAACAGTTTTACATTGCTTCCACGCGCGTGTCATGATAGTGGCTATGTTGTAAATTTAGTGGAGAAATCACTTGACAGTTGCATTTTGGCTTGTCCAGTATGGTCATTTTACCTGCCTTTCTTTGATGGATTCATTTTATTTTTCTGGATAAAGTATAACTTGCCCTAATGATTAACACATAAAAGATGTTCAATTTACAATTTCTCTGACAACAGTATTTGCATGTGGGCTGTGGACTCAAGTGTGTTAAGGGTAGCCCTGAGTTGAGATAAACCTTCGTCTTACGGTAAACGGCGGGAGGTCTGTTCATTACGGAGGTCGATGTGCAATGCTACGCCGGGCTTGAATTCAGATACATCTCTCAAAATGAATGCAGATAAATTTCAATTTAGAAACTGAAGTTAATTCGTCCATGTGTTTGTTTACTTTAGATCAAAACAGTTAACCATTTCAAGATCCAAATAGCTTTTAAGACAATTAGAGATAATGGCAATTATAGATAATATACAGAGACGATTAATGTCAGATAACGATTAAGTATATTAGGCATGTCACAATCTAAAACAGCCACGCCTCGATTTTTGTACTGGATTCTAGTTCAAGTGTCCAGGTTCACTCCACATATTGTTCGAATTGATTAAATGTTTTAAGACAATGCTCTCAACACGCGAACGTAATTCTACTCTCGGACACGGATTTTTATGCACATAATTATCACTTTATTTAAAAGTCCACTGCCTTAAAATGACGAACATTTCTTCCCTGGTATTACCCTTTATTTGATGACACTCCTATGGACTTTCTTTTCAGCTCTGATGTACGGAGTTATCTCCCTCGGTGTTGCATTTGCAGTTCAGTATCTTCCGGTTCATGTTTCGCAGGTCAGTTCTTTCTTCTTGTGATCAGTGTGACTTCCGAATTCATCAACAAACAAACCACAAGAAAGCCTTTCAATCGAAGGCCAAGCATCCGCTCACCCGTGAATCCTTGACGTAGCGTTTGAGTTAGCCGATAGTGACGATGGCTAAATCATCACTTTTACCAAATACAATAATATTTACAAACATTCAAAAGTGACGATTTAGCCACTATCACTATCGACATCTTTGGCACCAAAAATGTCAGACAAGCGAAAAGTCACAATTTAGCCACCATCACTATCGACATCTTTGGCAGACAAGCGAAAAGTGATGGTTTAGCCATCATCACTATCACCTACTCAAAACACCACCTCAAATGCAAATGCAAACACAAGCTGAACGGTCACACCCTCACCCATATCCCAGGATGCAGTGGGGCTGGGAGTCCTATCCCATAGTCCTTCCCGAAGGATCCAGTCCTTCTTGCCCTGATCCTTCCTTGGGTCCTTCCCATGATATATCGGTCCTCTCCCATTGCATAATGGAATAGGGAGCAACCACCTCCCATGAACAGATTGACAAAGACGACCTTCCCGCAACCTTCAGTACCCTGAATGAAATTCAGAAAACCCATGTGATTTTGAGGAGTTCAGAAAATACATTTTGCCTTTTAAAATGGTTGTCTGTGAGAAAATGGATTCTGAAGCATAAATAAATCAGGAACACATTTGCCTCAAAAATAATATCGCACAATTATATTTTATATTAGAAAGAGCCAGCCTATGTTAGAACTTTTCAGTCGACTTAGAGATTCTCCCGATATTTACAAAATTCCAACAGTAAACATAGTTAATACCCACTTCCTGCAGAAAATCTGTGAATATTAGATCCATCCTTAAGTATACTGGAAAAAGTCCAATGCAGGTTGGCTCATATTATTAACAAATGACAAGAAGAACCAACTTCATTACTGACAAAATGTTGTACAATTCTACAAATAGCTTATATTTTCACCAAACTTTCCAGAATGTTGCCAGTATTAAAGAAAATATTTTAAATAGTACATGCCATTGGCCAAATTTTTTACTGCAGACTGCATAGTAATTTCTCTTAACAAATGCTTTTTGGCAATCAAATGTATGGATTACCTCAATACATTTAATTGTCACAAATGTTTCACAACATCTTGGAGAATCAATCACACAACAAATGTTTTGTTGGTAAACTGTGCACGGTGGAATTTTTGGCCTAGAAATACACGCTTCTCAAACAATTTTTGTGAAATCTTTTTTGGGACTATTCCTGGAAAGTTAAGTAAAAATTATTAAGATTTTGACTCACAACACATCTTTTCTCGGTATTTCTCTTTCTTGTGGCGTTATTTTATGGATGGGACATATCTCCCCGATTTGACCAATGGCAATATTTCCAAATGTAAAGAGCAGATGAGCAACACAATCAAAATTGTGTGAACAGCAAAAATTTCGGACGAAAATGGAGATATCACTAATTTCTGACAAAGGCTTTACAATGTAAGTCTATAGGAATTCCAGTTTTTGAATGGTGCAGCCTCTACTAGTGGCATTACAGAACTAATTCTTGCAATAAATATTGTATAAACATTGTATATTGTATTAGTGTTGTAAGCCAAATGACATGGCCATATTTCAAGTTTTCAATTTAGAAGTAGGATAAAAATGACAAAAACAAGCACATACTCAGAAAATTCTGACTAATGCCTAATCAGTAATTCTGACAACTTAAATTTTCTTCAGTAATTTCTGACAACATATCAGAAATTACTGACTTTAATGGGCTTCACAATAGTAACATCAGAAGAGTTAGAAATTATTGATTGCTAAAACCTGTTTGAACTGGTTTGAACTAGTTTGTGATGTGTTCAGACAAAATTTTAATTTTCTTTGATTCCTTGTACAAATAACTTTTAATAGTATTTGGCAAAAAAAATACAACACACAAACCTTTCAAACTATGTAATAATTTTCAAAGTGGATGCTCAGATGTCTGTGATATTTGCAGATTTTACAAGGGAAAAATCCCTGAAAATATTCACCCACTGACTTTAATAGGTCAGAAATTACTGATATTGTCGTTTTAGTCCGATTTATTTGCTGTTCCTTCAGGGTGATGTTATCGCTAAAAGTGACAACAGACGGCTAAGACGCCATTCAGTAACAAGTAGACATTTTTGATTTGATCTATTCAAACCTTTAACAATTACAATTCAATTTGATGAAAATATATTTTGGTGATTTATTTCTCTCTTTCTTTTGTCGATATGCGACACTTAAAGTACCTACGAAATCTTCAGTTACTTGTTCCTGTTCAAACCAATTTATGTTTTTCAGGCTGCATCCAGTCTAATTACCGCAGCATCATCGCCTTTGCTGGGAATTTTTCTACTTGGCATATTTTTCCCATGGGCAAATAAGTGGGTAGGTAACCCTTAACTAAAGCAGAAATATCTGGAAAGAAAATTGAATAGGTGAATTCAAAGACCGATAAATTTGTACTAAAATGCGCCTATGTTACTCTTTTTAGAAAAGATTAATGCAATTCTTTTGATTCATTCTTTCTTTCTAAAATATCACATATACCATCATAATTTAATATACTAAGTCCGCTATTCTGTGTTGATAAATCAGCCAAAACGCGTGCATTTTCAACCAGAAAAAAGATAGCTGTCCAGAAATACCATTTTTGTATGGAAATACCATTTTTGTATGGAAGCGTATCTTCTTTTTCAGATACATTTTTACGAAAATATGTCAAAATTATTCAACTTTAATCAAATTTCAATCAAATGCTTAATGCCAACATTCAGATCTTATTTAGTCAGAATTCACGTGCTGATAGACCATTAAAATTTAGTTTCATGGTGCAAAATGACTGTCAATTAATGTCGTATTTGCACATTTTATGATTTTTTATATTAACTGCACAAATATTATTTTGCATTTGTAAATTTTAACATTGGTCATTTATGGATACATTTTTTGGGGGGTTGAATTACAGGGAGCTATGGTCGGAAGTGTTATTGCCTCAGCTTTCTTGTATTGGATATCTATAGGATCGAGCATTGAAGGTCCATACGTTTCGTATCTGCCGACAGACACACACAATTGCAGTGGCAATGCTACTGAAATTAGTTCGGATCCGTATGTTAAATTATTACTAATTGCAATCAGTAAGACACATCTTTATGCGTTTTGATCTGCAATAATAAGATACAACCTGGTATTTTTTTCTTCCATTCTACAAAAATAGGGACCAGTTTTTGCAAATGGGTTCCACTGCCAACAATGACAATGCATAACCTTGTCGTTGTCGTTAAATGTGAACAGTAACATTAGTAACCCACGTCACCCATTTCTAACGGCATAAAAATTTCGTGTCGTTGTGTTAAATTTTGAACGGTCCCTTAGATTGTGACTCAGCCTGCTTGAAACGGAATAAGTATCGAAGTGTTTGAGCTCAATTGGCAGTTTCCCCAAAGCTTATCGAAGTGCACACAATGATAAACATTAAATTCCCACAACTGCTGAAGCCCCTCGTTAATGTTGTCTATTTCAGAGAAGACATACTGGACTTGTATAAGTTGGGATATCAGTGGTACTCTCCCTTGGCTGTTGGCATCGTCATTCCAATAGGACTCCTCGTTTCTTTTCTAACTGGTATGATAACATTTTTGCAAATGATTGTCAGTCATGGTTTTTCATTTAAGTGTACTGTTTCAATCCATTTGGTATGAACTCAGAGAACTTGACCCAGTTCTGGCATACGAGAATTTCAGGTTAATCATAAAACATTTCAGCATTTCTTTTTTCAGGTCCAACTGATCCTAGATCACTCGACCCGCGGTTGATTTCCCCGTTTTTCGATCGCGTCCTCCCGTGTCTACCTAGAAGCCTCAGAAAGTGCTTGTATTGCGGGGTTCCTCACGACAGAATCAATGAATTTAAAGATGAAGGCGAAGACGACAAAGACAGGCCAACACCTATGCAGGTAACAAATAACCTGATCTTGAAAATGTGAAATTTAAGCACAGAGAAATAACGTGTGGTGCCTGTTCTGTGGTGCTTACAAAGAATTTACTTTTCTAATTTGACATCCACTGAACTGTATTTACCTTATTTAACATTTCAGACGCAAATAGGGAACGGCCATGTCTCAATCATATCGGGGGAGAAAATAACGTTAGAACCATACAGATCTAGCTTCAAGTACCTGGATAGTAACGGTCAACTCAAAGACGAATCTCAGGATGAGCCAAAATTTCCACCTCCAGATTACGACAAACAAAATCCGGTTTTCATAGATGATACTGATGAACCAGAAGTGGAGTATCAAGTACACACCCGCAATGATGACAACGACAACGACAGCGTTGAAGTGAAATATCGAGGCATTTACAACGACAATGTCAGTGATGAGATTAAATACCAAACTCCGCCGTATGACACTTACGGCTACAGCCGACATGCATCACCACGCGCTATGTATTCAAATCCAGTTTACGGTGTTGTACATCCAAAAAGCAAGAGACAAGAAGAGGATCGCATGGGACCATACTCGGCCCCAATGTACGATAGTTACGGGTATTTCAAAGGTGCTTCACCAAGAACTATGTATGCGAAAGAATTTGGTGAATTTAACAGCGCTTTTGAGCATACAGAAGCATAATACTGGGAAGGAAAAAATATTTTATTTTAACTTCTTGACCACGTCTAAATTTAACGTCCGAAATCAATCGTGACCACGGATAGTATTGGGTAGAAAACCTGCCGTCTTTGCAGAGTATATTTAAATCGATCAACTTAATTGGCGGATCCTGGGCGCCTCTCCCAACAGACCAATATTTTCTTAATATAATGGCTTTTTTGGGGGTGGGGAATTAAGCAGAATATGGAATTTGCATGTCTTGTTAGGGTTGGAGCCCCTCCTACTTTAAATCCTGGACCTTCTACTGCGATTATTCTGCTATTTGTAGTCGTGCGCATTTTCATAATTTTAATAATCCTATAGGTGTTGCATCTATATCTCCGTAGATCTATTTGTATCTTCTTTACATACATTTAAAATAAGAAATAGAATAGCATTTTTTATTGAGGGAGTGACTCGAAGCTTGAAGGAAAAAAAATATATTCCTTGAGTAAGAGTACAGGATATACATTACCTGGATTTGCGATAAATATTAGGCTTCTGAATGTTCTGTTGTCAAATTAAGTCAACTACTGTACAAAGTAAATCAGCTGCGAGCCACCAGTGAATTTTCTTCGTTCCGTATCATTTTTGCGCGATATACGTTAAAATTTCGCGGGAAATTTTCTCAACCGGATATGAAGTTGGGAAAGTCCTAAGGAATTCCAAGATGTCGGACAGCGAGGACAACAATGTACCCGTGGCAAAGAAAACTCGTCTTTCTGCTGTTAGACAAGAGGAAAACTCATTTCATACTGAAGGTTCTGGAGATGAAAATGTGGGTATTCATGGTACATTACTATTACATGTTCCTAAGGGTCTCGAAAAGAACAAACACAGAAAACATTTTTGGCGCCTTTGTCAAATTCGGTTGTAAAGTTTGATGTGTTTACATTACACGTGCCAATGAGGTTTTTGGTGCATAAATTTTGCACAAAAATGGAATATCGAACAGTTGTTCATAGAAAGTGATAAATCTGGAACAAGGTGGGAATGCCGAGGTGAAATACAGTTAAAAGTAACAAACTCCTCGTCTTCAGAAACCACATGAAAATAATACAGCTTTCAAACACAACCGTACAACGTGAGTGAAAGACGAGGTACAGAACGGGTTGATGGTAATGATATTACAGTTAAAAAAAAAAAGAGAAACATTCTAAATCTATTATTTCTTGCACATAATAGGACGACAGTGTAAGCATCACAAGTAGTAGTGTAGCAGATGATTGCCGCAGCGAAACACCAACTTCTCAAGCAAGCTTCAAGGGCAAACCTGGACGAAAGGGGAAATCCAAAAAGTGTAAACTACAGTACAAGTGCACCAATTACTTGAAGGTAAATCTGATCTAGGTTAGCAAAAGTACACAGTCGTTATAATCTAGTTTAGAATTGAAAGTTCTTAAATATTGTCGTTTGGTATTCCATTGTATTTTTACTGATTATGTTTATAAATTGCAGGAAGACCACGGTAATCCTTTATTTGGTGTCCAGTTCAACTACAATACAAAAGATGGAGATCCAATCTTCTTCGCAACTGTTGGTTCCAACAGGGTATGATAATTACGAGGAAATTATTCCGCAAAACATTTGTAGAGAGTTCTCTTTGGTTAAATTTACTGTACTTTTTATGTTTCAAATATCATAACTGATTTATTTTCCAGGTGACAATATACGAATGTCAGGATGGTGGCAAAATTAAGTTGCACCAGTCATACATGGATGCCGATGTATTCCTTTTACCTGATAACATCTATTGTCTTTGTTAAGTTAGTAAAGACTGGAATATAACCAGCTGCTCATAAAGGTTTTGTTGCATTTCACATGTGAAGTATCAAAGTACTTTTCTAATTTTCTCAGCCTGGATACTTTTTGCATAGGCAATCAAAGAAGTCTACTTTCCTTTATGGCCGTTTCACAATAAATGGCATTCACTGAAGTTCAAACAAAAACTACCGCTTCAGAATTCCTTAGCCAAAACAGGCAGATGAAAACTTTTACACATGCGCGTGGACATACGAAGAGGTGACAGGACAGCCGTTGTTGGCTATTGCTGGTGCACGAGGAATTATCAGAATCATAAGTCCGGTCACAATGCAGTGTGTAAAGGTAAATCTTTGAAGCTTAGAAGCCCATTAAACGTTACAACCAGATCCATAAGTTTACACGAATAGTTCAATACAAACTGAACAGTGAAATTGTGCGGTATTGCTTTTACCATATTCTCCTCGATTATTTTACAGCACTTCATAGGACACGGAAACAGTATTAATGAGCTCAAGATTCATCCACTTGATCCAAACCTTCTTCTATCAGTTAGTAAAGGTAAGAAACTGCATTCTTTGACTTGTGTCTATGGTAATTAGTGTTAGATTTTCCTTCAATTCAGAGACAGTTGTAGAGTCCCTTTCTTTTTATCAGATCACAATCTAAGAATTTGGAATCTGAAAACAGATGTTTGCGTGGCAATTCTTGGCGGCGTGGACGGTCACAGAGATGAAGTGTTGAGCGCAGTACGTAAAGTTTCAAGACATATTCATTGCTTTCTATTAAGAGATTTTTAGTCGCACCGTCTCAAAGAACGCAGCGACTTACCTTCTCGTGGTGTCCGTTTGGTTGGGTACGGTTGGTTGGTTGCTTGTGAGACGATTTCAAAAATTGCAAAACCAAAATGTGTTTCAGGACATACTGAGCAACTTTGCTTTTTTTAACGCCACCCTCCCTATGAGATAACACCAGATTTGGTTTTATATATTTATTTTGGACCCCTTTCATCTCTTCGACTCTCTTTTGATATCTTCATCTCACTTTCCATCTCTTCATCTCACTCTTCATCCCATTTTTCATCTCTAACTTTTTATATCTTAATCAATTTATCTCCTCATCTACCTACCTAAGCCATTATCTACCTGCCCAGACCAAAGTTATGGTTCAGTTAAATCACACAATCAGATGGAGTGTGACACTGCTGGTAAGTATTCTTGCTATTTTTTCATTCACGTCAGACAATTTTCGCGGCGACCAGTGGGGCTTCTTCGGATGTTTTAGTATCAAGATGACGTATTTTTGCTTCTTCAAAGACCAGGTTGTAAATCTACTCTGAACACCCCACTCAAATTCATAATCAATATGGAAGTTTCCAATTTATTGTCACACAGCAATCAACTAAACAACTTCTATTTACAACACACACTGTGCAGAGGTGCTCATTAGTTGCATACTACATTTTGACTCTTTGGATATTATTCTGATCCATATTTATATTGGTAGTAGATCTATGGGACATGCCCTGAAGTGTTGATGCAAGTCTCAACACTTAAGGGTCCTCATTGTTGAATACAAAAATTGCTACTCATTATACTACACTTGGTTTCAGTGATTTAGTTACCTCCCAATTGATGATCTTTTTTTGTGGTGTTCCATTTCACGAAGCGGTTGTTTAGTGGATTGAAGGAATCCTCTGAATATTTTGATGTTATAACTTCACGAACATACAGTTTAAATGTAACAGAACAACAAATTTTCAATTTTGTTTCCAGGATTTCAACCTAGAAGGCACACACATTGTTTCTTGTGGTATGGATCATTCATTGAAGATATGGAAGCTCGAAAAGGACATTATTCAAAATGCAATTGTGCAATCATACAAAGCATCCCATAAATCAGATGAAAAGTATGTACATCACATTATACTGAGACCCGCTTACGAGTAAAAAGATGCAAAAGAAACTGATTGTTTGTAACCAAAAAGAACTTATTGTAAGCATCCAAGATGATTCAGGGAACACTGTGAATTTAGACTTTTTCCTTTTCCATATTTAGCACAATATTCTAAATAAATCTATTGCGATGGATGAAAATTATGAGACTGTGAGAACATGGGGAACAACCTTCAGACATACTTAGGTGTCTGGTTTTGTTGATCCTTAATTTCAAAATTTGACATAATAAATTGCACGTGATACTGTGTTTTATGCGTCCCATACGCATCAGTATTGGAACATGACATTGAGAGTGCATCCGGATCTTTTATTTTGTCTTTCAGACCATATAGAACTGTGATCCAGCATTTTCCAGATTTCTCGACTCGAGATATCCACAGAAATTATGTCGACTGCGTGCGATGGCTTGGTCAATTTGTATTGTCAAAGGTAGAGTTCTGCATTGTTTCTTCCTACCAAAATGACAACGTCCTCAAAAATATTGGCAAAAGATAACATGGTCATTCTTGAAAAAATTATGTTTGACCATTTGTGAAATATCTAATCATCTGTCGAGGGGTTTTGAAGGTGAAAAGGATGGATGGTGCTCATTTAACAGTAACGTTAAGCATAAAGCTCACTGCTCTTTGTGGTCTTTGGTTTAAATAGTAGTTTTCATCAGCGTAACCCTTTCTTTTTCAGTCATGTGAAAACCGTATAGTGTGTTGGAAACCTGGTACGTTGACATCTAAAATGGACGACATCAGACTGCCAGACAACAAGTTAACTATTCTGCATCGGTTCGAATACAAAGAGTGTGATATTTGGTACATGCGGTTCTCCATGGATTACTGGCAAAAGGTTTGCCTTTTCAGTTTAATGGGGTATTTACACTGTATACACCGAGACCGATACAAATACACATAAAAATGACTGGTTTAGAATTGTGGGGGAGTTTCACACTGAACAGAGACAGATACCAACACAGATTCCCATTGGGTTCTTTTTGTACCCCTTTTATTGGCCTCTGTATCGCTCGTTGTCAGTGTAAATTCACCGTAACACTTTAAAACAAACAGTAGATTTTTGACACCATTATAGGATCTAGCGTCCACGCTGTTTCATCCTGGAAGTGTTTTTTTAACACATGTGTCTTTCTCCAGATACTCGCGTTAGGAAATCAGTACGGCAAAACTTACGTTTGGGACCTAGAAGTAGATGATCCAACACATGCTCGGTAAGAACTTTTCTTTCTGTGTCAGTCTTTGTTAAGGAACGACATTTTATATAATGCTAATATTTTTTCAACCGGATTTTAAACTTTTACCATAATCGTTTACTTTGACAGATGCACACCACTCACTCACAGTAAGTGCATTTCAGCAATTCGCCAAACACACATGACACGGGATGGAAGTATACTTATCTGTGTGTGTGATGACAGCACCATCTGGAGGTGGGACAGAATCAAGTAGTGCACATCATTTATCAGGTTTCGTGGATCCTTTTGAGAGAGAATTAGGCTACCCATAAATGAATGGCAGAGCGTATTAAATTCTGAAATGTTTTTCAAATCTGTGCCCGAAATCTTCTCCAAAGCAGAAGGGGACTTCATAATGAATGTATGATCTCAATTTAATCGTCTGGATTGAATGTCGTTACTTCCAAGCTGAAGTATATGGCTTTTTCCGGAACACGAGAACCGTTTTAATGTGTGATAGGTATTTGATAATTATGTAAAAATCATAATTCCGCATCCATTTATGGTCTATCTGAGCCATAAATATAACAATATCAATACTGAGCATATGAAAATATGTCATGAGGGATAAGAAACATAGTGCATAGTATTAGTGTTTCGACATCTGACTTGGTTGTTCACTGAATAAAATATTTTTGTAAAAAATATTTCGCTTTATATCTGCTCATTTGGAAGCAATCTCGGAACCAGAAATCAAACAGACATTTGTATCGTTACGCCTATATTTAGTTACATTTAATACCGTCGCAGAAAATGAAAAGAAACTGGGCAGATTTCCTTGCATCAAAACCATTGACTGCACTGCACTGTTGAAAAGTCAAGTTACAACGAGCAGTTTCTTGTGCACGGATTCTCTGTGTGTCAAATGAATTTTAATAAAGCACCATCACAGATCTCATAACATAGCAGTCGTTGTATGGCTTGCGGTATTTGATCATCGAAGTGCGAGAGGGTAACTAGAATATTTACAAATATTGAAAGGCACCCTTTTGCTTTCAAGGATTTCTTATTTCAGTGAAATAAATTACACGCTTAAGAACAACATGAGTTAGTTCCACATTCAGTCCAACAGATTCATAAACTGCAGTTCAAAAGACGTTTAGTTTGATCAGATATTCGTACATCTAAATTTATCATTTCCAAAATGTCATGGAGGTTTCATGTGCAAGTATCAGTCTTGACGAGAGCAATAGTCCGCATCCTGATGTGTTGTGTAGGCCTACTGATCATTTTTAGATTTTCAATGTCGACACGAGAATGGAAAACGACTAATCACTACACAAAACATTCTTATGGAGACACGTGTATATATTTAGTGTCCAGTTGGTTTCGACTGCAGGAAATGTACGTCCAGAATATTGGTCACAAAAGGACTATTATTTGATATCAATAAACACAGAAACTTGTTCGAATCTTATGTGGTAATTATGTCACAGCCACCGGTTCATGGGTCTCAATGATTAACCATTCCGATAAATTTGCCAGGCGTAAAAAGTCACTACAAGTGTCTATTTTTTTTGGTAAGAAATACTGACAAAATGGAGACAGAAGTTTAGAGAGAACATACCTGTCTACGTATCCAGTCTGGATCAGGTGATAAGGGTAATCAGGACTGCACTATGAAGGAATAGGTGCCACTTCTCATCCTCCAGATTGTTCACGAATTTGTGTCTTACAGCCTGAGAAATAAATGTAAAAATGTTTGAGATTTTGTTTCTCTCCAATACATAATTTTTAACCGATCATTTCTTGTTTGTAAAAAATGTGACGCTTCGGTTATGTGACAAAGTTGTTCCTCGACTGGCTATGGAAATATCAATTAGCGGTAACTTCCAGATAAGAATTTTCGTTTTTAAATGTTTCAGCGACGAGTTAGCCAAGTTGAAATCACTTTCAGCGTAAAATCTATTGTCTTCGCAGGACTTTTTTTTTGAGAATGCCCTTCAGACATTATTGTCTACTAATTGCAATAACAACAAGGCAGCCATTGAAATTTCAAACAATATATATTGTAACAAAAAGCACGTGGTTTTAACATGGAAACTTAGCAAAGAAATGAGCAGCCATTACGGTAGGTCTACTTGTGAAAATGAAAATGTATATTAACAAGACCACTCAGTGAACTTAGATCAAATCCAGGCATGACTGGGACATGAAGGTCAACCCCTTCACATCTACATGAACTTGGTCTTTTTTCGTGTCCTCCATCTTGCTCTCTACTTCAACTTTCGGTTTGCTGTCACTTTCTGACTCAACCTGCTTTAATTTTGAAATATTTTTTTCCGGACTATCAGCTTTTCTTTCTTTCTGAGAATTTAACATAGTTTCTTCCCTATCTCTGATCATTTGCATTTCACTTGGCAATACATTCAGCATGTCAGAAACCTGTTTCTTCATTTTAAGATTGCTTTTTTGTACCTCATAATCACGTTTGATTTATGCCCTGTCTGTTCTTGAATTAATTGAGGATCTACCCCTTGTTCAAATAATCTTGTTGCAGTGGCCTTACATAAGGAGTGGTTTCTATAATGACCTTCAATGCCACCAGCTTCCATGATAGATTTCATGTATTCTGTGATTGTATTCTTCCCTACTGGTCTACTATTATACCAATAAGTACTTCCTGGAGTCCATTTAGAATCAGTTTGCATATAGAATTGAGGTGACGACCTAGACCCAGATTAATTGAGGATCTACCCCTTGTTCAAATAATCTTGTTGCAGTGGCCTTACATAAGGAGTGGTTTCTATAATGACC
>JBCAUG010636014.1:0-14019 GCA_038406175.1 Haplosyllis leylae | reverse complement strand
TTGGAGAAACAACCACCACTACCACTTGAAGAGCATTGGACAGGATATCACAAAAGTACATAAGGTACACACTAGTTTCTGAATGCTTTTGCATTGTAAGGAATAAAAGTGTTAAACCAAACTTGTCTTACTTAGTCATTTGTCTGAGTATTGCACTTTCACATCACGATTTGGAGTTCTCTGAAGAGTCGCAGGATTTACACATTTGGACTTTTACTCTTAACAATATTTTGGCTCTAGTCTAGAAGCTAACTCGATGAGTAGTTTCTAAGCTATGCAACAGCTCTTCTTGTTACCGACCACGGACATAGTACGAGCAAAGGTACTTTTTTCAGTCATGTTTGTCTGTCTGTTCACGGGCAGGGAGGCACGGGTCAGGTCAGGTTCAAGGTCCATGGTGGGGGTGGGGATCTGCACCATGGCAAAGGAAGGAGCTCAAGTCCATGATCCATGGGGCGCGTGGTCAGTGTTGCCTTGTGATGCAAGGCTGTCATGTTAAACCTGCTTTTCGCCCACTGCACAGTAAAAAATTCAAGAAGCATGACACTAACGTGCTAAGCTTCTCAATCAATTATTCTTTTCCACTTTACATTTGAATTATTTATGTCTACTAACAATCAACGCATGCGTGAGCAACTAGGTTTCCTTGCGTACTACACCCTGTGGGAACTTTGCGAAATTCTGACTTCGAGAAACTAAATTTTTCTGAAAACAAAATGGTTAGGCCAAAAAAAAGTCCATTACTAGAAATGAACGTGAAGTCAGGTATCCAATCATATACACGGACACTAATTGCAATGCTATTTTATTCATAAACACCCTGCCAATGCCCAGAAGAACAATGCCCATTGGTCAATTGCTTGATTGGTCAAAAACTTGTTCGGATGATAAACAGTAATTCTACAGTATTATTTTGATATAAAAATTATTTTTTTGCTTTCAAATATATTTTCTCAAAGATCACCATTGCAAGTGAGTTTATGAAAATACTTCCAAACAGTCTAAATTTTCATTCAGGTTTTTCCGTATTTATACAATGTTGCCAGATTTGGCAGATCTGGCAGATTTTTGTTTCCGTTTAAGTTTTATTTTCTTACACTTATCTTTATGTGTCAATTCTATTATTAATTAAAAGTTTGAGTAGTATATCCTACAAAATCTATCAATGACTGTTACAAAATTAACACAGGAAAAACAAATAAAAGAAGTATTTGTCAGATCTCTCAACTTTGTGTTGCTGGTAATTTAGAAAAAAAACTCCATTAAGATACAATGTTCCAAACTAAAAGATGCCCGGTAGTTTGTCTGCTGTGAAAAACCAATCCTTTCCCTTATTCAATCAAGTTAAAAAAAGAGTGAAATGTATGTATCATTAGTAAATCTACTATATTTGCGCTGTTGCCTGGAAATTATCCTGAAAAATCATTATATTTAATTTAACTGCTTCAGTGCAGTTCCTACACAGATCAATAGATTTGTCTTACTTCTCTAATATCAGATCTGCATGATTTATAAGTACGAACGTTTTTTTTTAGAAACAAGAGCATTAATTCATATCCTTATCTAGAAACCGTTAAGGCTCGTTCACACTGAGCTGCTGCAAAGGCAAAGGAAACTTTGTCGTTGCTGTTGCCGTCACAATTGGGCATAGAACCCAATTGATGATAACACCTTTGCTGTTGCCTTTACTGCAGGTCTCCATGTGAACAGATCCATAGAGACCAATGTTACCCATTCTTGAAGGAAAAAATATTTCCTTTACCGCAGCTCAGTGTGGACGAGCCTTAAGCCTTGCAAATATAATAAAGCATCACATGCATGCTGGGGCAGATGTGCTCAGAACGAGGTCAACAGGACAGTACGTAGGTCCTATGTTTAGTGTCACTTTTGCAAGAAATATTTAATCATTTAAAATACCAAATGAAAGATTTTGTTCTTTTTTTACTTTATTGTTTGCGAAAACAAGTAGCATAAACAAATTTTAGAAGAGCACAATTTCTCTTAATTTAATGATTTTGTTTCTAATTTTTACATTCAATTTTGTGAAGTAACTTTTTTCCATTAATTAATTTACATTATTTCCATATTTGAGCTTGACTTACGTAAGAACACATTTATATCCCTATTTGTTTAATGACATGCAATGTAGATGGGGAGAAGGAATAATTCAATTTCCTGATAGTAACCTGTGCGACTATTCTGTCAGATCTCACTACCTCACTGACTGTCATCTCTGTAAGGCAAGAGATTGAAGCAATATTTAGAGGATCACAGGAACCCAGAACATGGCAGAGCCACGGGCCTAGTAGCAAATAAAATTGGTAAAACTGACTTTCAGTAATAAAAATGGCAAGTGTAAGGATAAAATACTTCCAAAGTGTGTTTGTTACAGTTTTGATTTTGGCTACGAGATCTTGACAAAATTTTCAAATGTGATTACTAAGAACTAGGTCAACAATCACACTTGTCAGAAAATTTCCATTAAGCTTTCGATTGGGAAATCGGGGAGAAATATATTTATCAAATTGATATATTTGCCTGTTTCTTGCCTGTATCTTTACCAAACGAGGCACTCGTGGTGTCTTTAAGGGTCTCATTTCATTGGTGATTTGAAGTAAAACGAAGAAATATTCACATCTAACGCATTTTGCTTAAGTAGGAGTTGATACCGAATAACTTTGCTAACGCCTCCGACAATTATGTGGTGCGAAAGTACATTATCATTACTTCCATTTCCCTAATCGTATTCCGCAGCTAACTGGTGTGTGTTAGCCTTTACACACATTGTTATAAACTAATGTAAGTTGAGTGGCAAGAACAATCTAATCGTCTAAGTTGATTAGAGTCATTTTACTATGGGGAGGGACATTACTTAGAGAGGAGAAATCCGATTATTGAACTAAACAGTTGTACTTGGATAAGTATCTGCTAAGACGCCTCCACCATGAGTATCGTGTTCGCATTGTAAGACGAAAGTCTCTAAGTATCAGGAAATGTACATAATTACACTACGATGAAGCGTGGCCACACTTGAATGCAACATCTAAGGGCCAATTCACACCAAGTAAAAGTGAGAGCAAAAGCAAAAAAGATCAAAGAACAATAAAAAAGATTAAGAATAAACAACAACATCAAAGAAAAGTTTCACTTTCTTTTCCGGTTTCCCTCGGTGTGAATGGGCCTTAAATGACATGCCTGAATCTTACAACCACAAGGAACTAATATTTAGGCAAGGTGACCCTTTTTAGTACTTAAATATTTAGACATAGGTACCCGCCACCACTAGTAACCAACATTCAGGTTTGGTGACCCTTTTGCACTTAGAAAGCATTGGTCTGCACCACCACAAGTAATGAATATTTAGGTATGGTGAATGACGTCGATTTACGAAACAGAAAATATTGCTCAACATTACATGATGACAATAGAGTAAAATTTAGTTGTCACCATAAGACACCCATCAGACAAAATTGAGCAAATCCTGGTAGTAAGTTTGGTTACAAAGAATGAAATAGTTGTACAATTATTTTTCGGCCTCTTTCAGGTGTTTTGCCCGTCTCTTTTTAAACTTGGACATGGATTATTAAGGATTATTAATATTTCTTATATACAGCTGTTTATTTCAAAGAGTTCTTTTGTAGATTACACTGTTGTCATGTGAGGAATAAAATGTTTCCAAATACGTCCATATTTTAGATTACAATCAAAAGAAGGAAATTATCATTAACAGGACCAGACTTGGAAGACTAAATGAAACAAGTGCAAAACAGCTCTTTTATTTCACAATCCAAAGTTAGACACTTTAGTACATGAACCAACAACCGATTCAAAACGTGGCGGGTCTGTCTGTAGTACCATGTAATTGTGGATATTTAAAGTGAGGGCACGTAGTGTGAGAGTCTAGCTGACTGCGCGGTGAACCCCGAAAGACCCTTCAGGCGAAGGTTTCCTATCTCTGTTTGACATTAAGATTAAAGCATCGTCCAGCAGCCATTACCGACAAAGTCGTTCAAAGTCAGTTGTCAATTTTTTTCAGTGGAAAACTTTCGGGATTTTCCCCTCGTACTTACACAAACGTATAAATTTAGTTTTCAACGTGGGTAGGTAATGGATCGGCATGTAATTGCATAGGAAGCCGCAAAATTAAGCAGTAAGGAAGGTGGGATAAGCTGATTGGGATTATCGCGTCTGTCAGAGGAAATAGATGGGTGAACAGGAAGTTAATGGGGAAATAAATATTTGCAATTTTGAATAAATAGTGATATAAAAGGGACAATGCGTTATACATTGTATATTCTTCACCAAAAGAAACAATTCAAAATCCAGCTGGACTGGGGAAAAATAGCTAAATTTATGGCAGAAGTAACTCCCACCCCAATGTCTGATGAGTCAATACACCACATAGTCACAATTCCCATTCACGATGTGCAACTGTTTGTCTAAATTTCCATTTGGATGATTTACTTCAGTGATTAATTTTTCGAGAGAATCACTTGTTCTAGGATCCTGAGATATTAACAATGATACATTATATCTAAGAAGCCACGAAATTGCTTTGAAGATGTCTTTAGGATGGAAAATGGGATCAAAATGAGGATTTATGTTCAATTATCTTTGTGAGACGGACTTTTTTATTATTCTGTCGAATCCATTCGTCTCTCCGTAGAACACCACGGGACTTTTACAGTCTGGTCTACATTGTATCTCGTCCATTAGAAACATTACGCCAAATGGGAACAATTTATACTTGTAACTGTCTAAGCTGTCTCCCAGGATTTCACAGGCTTGTTTCAAATAGTATTACTTCACGTAAATGCAACATCAAACGACCACTACAAAACAATTGTCAGACAAATTGGTGAGCATGGCGCATATCATATGGAGGGAGGGAGGGTGGATTCCAGTACACTTAATTTTTGCAGGTGCAGAATAGCAGAGTCTAAGTATTACTAGCAATCATCGCCCTTTCGGTGCCGAATCATTTGCACGAATGCTAATTCAAAATGCTATTTTGTTCATTAATACATCAAATATCAACAAAGGTCATCGACTAACTTGTAGGCCATATTTGGCGAAGTAATAATTGCTGGTAATTGTTTACTGTGAAGACACACATACAAATGTTCGCAATGATTATATCACATTAAGAAACCAATCCAGGTACTCTAATTCAATGTTGTCTTTACATCAAAGATGAATCAACGCTTCAGATTTACAGAACATGCCTTATGTAGTAGGTGTGGGTTAGGATAATGTTTTCAGTCTTGTCTGTACCTCTGTTCAGAGGGCGATAGTTATCCCATGACGCAATGGGATAGACCCCCGTGCCCAAGGCGTCATGGCCCAAGCCCGCCGCCAAGAAGGATCAGGTTAGGACTGGAGTAGAAAGGAAGGCCCACCTCACCTGACCCAAACTCCATTGCCCAGTTCCAGACCCCCTTAACCGGAAGAAGAATAGGGGCAGGGAGCCATGGGCGATATACCTCCTACTGGAAGGCTTTCTTGTTGGTAGAGACGGCCGATTTTCTGATGAGACTTATTAGTTGCAAAAATGGCACATTTTTCTTTGTTGGCATTTTACATAAACATGATTGGAGTCAATGTTGTCGTTCTCCTTGTGCAACAGTCACTAAATCCGATTAATGGTGTTAATAAATGTTGAATTTACATTGAATTCCATGAGTAGTCATGAAGAAATCCCTAATTTATTGAATATTGTGTAGAATCTTGCAGAACTATCAATCTCTTCCTTTTTTCAGTTTGAACTCCAATAACAAAAAGGAAAAGGTTTATTCAAGATGCAAAAAGAAGCAGGTTTATTCAGTTCACTTTTTTCCATGGAAAATTTTACAAAGAATAATTCCATTTGTCAGGTTTATGACCAAACAATAGAGTTTTTCACCTTTCTATCCCTCAGCTTTGTCTGTATTTGGTTGCCAGCCTGAATCGTCATGCCCTTTATAAAGTCATGCTCTATTGATTCTAGAAATGAAGTCCAATATGTGAAGTGGTGCATGAAACAAAGCTCACTTCAGAAATCTCCTGCCCAGCAGATTCCTCCCTAGCTCAGAGGTAGAGCATTGGTATTAAGATCCGGAGGTCCTGGTTTCAAACCCCACTGGGGGAAATGTCTGACAATTTTTTTTGCTTTTCCTGTGCAAAGATCTGTCAGATAATCTGACAGAAACACCTATCGTGAAAAACTCATATGAGTAGTTTCAAAAGCATTTTCTAATTGTTATATTTAAGACTAGCGTGCTCAGCTGTTCTCGACAAAGCTGTATTTTACATGGACGGGGCCCTAAGGGATGGTATTATTCATGCAACATGATCATGAAACTTCAAGTAACCGAGTGATAACAAACACATCCCTTTCAAGTACCACTGGACACGTTTCCAGTGAACATCACTTGGTTTCGCCGATAGCTTTCGGAGTACAAAGAATGATTGGCAGGTAAATATTTCTGGTGATCAAATCTCCAAAAATCAAAACTCCAAGCACGTAATTCGGCAATCTAGAGTCTGGCCTCAGTTACCGTTTTTGACCTGACTAAGAGACGAGTTTTTCTCTAATGACAAGAATGAATAAGAGCTAAAACTTTTTATCAATGAAATCAGTATTCTGTGAACCCATGAACGTTAGTTACTTTTTAAAAGTTAAATCCTGAGAAACCAAAAACTTATATAAGGTCTCAAATGACATGATACCGTGATATTAATTATTGAAACTAAGTTTTCTATCATCTGAGACACCGCAAAGATAGACATCACAAATTCAACAATCATTACGAGTCTCAACTTGTCTACTAAACTACCTGTTCCTACTACCCTCCCAAGGCATGACCTAGTTAGACAGGACCTGGTCAGGCCGGACACAGTCAGGAGTCACTTGGTAAGGGTACCCACTCCTCCCCTGGATAAGTCAGGTTTGGAGGGCAGTGGTAAGGAGAAGGGTATGATCACTTCGTTAGGGTCCCACCCCTCCCCCTCGCACCCCCTGGCTAGGTCTTGTCAAGCATGATAAGGACGGGGACCGTGGTCGGTATTGCCTCGTAGTGGGAGGCTGTCTTGTGTTGAGTCATTCTTCTGCTGGTTAAGTCAACTTTAGTTTCGGTGTTCAGTCACTGTAATATTGCGAGGTATCAAAGCAACATGGTATCTTACTACGTTATATCAAGTGGTTTTTCCAAGAAACTAGCTTGATATGCACTCAATAGTTCCGCTCAATTATTGCAATGAATGCTTTCTTTCAAAGTTATGCAAGAATTTAACCTAAGAAGGTGATATTAAAAATGTAAAAAATGATTTCCAAAGTAGTTGAAGTTCCAGATTCTGGTAGAATTAGAAGTCATTTACATCTAGCACAGGCTTTTTTCGACTTAGTCACAACTCAACACAGATCTAAAACTACCACACCCCTTCTCGAAAGCCAACGTGCTGTTCTGTGTTTTATCAGGAGAACGTCACTAAAATGATGCAGATACATGCAGATGTTATTTTTGATTCTCTCGAACTTTTTCTTAGGTGTTAAACCTCGACTGTCATTTATTTGGCCATTCTATGGTGGTAGGATTACATACTTCTTTGACAAGGAATTTACATAGACTAAGTAACTCAGATATTTATAAAAGCCTTTATTTTTAATTCGGCCCATGTTTACTCAGGGTGTACACATCAATTGCGTGCTATTGTCCTTTCCAGAATTACTATTTGGTCACTCTGGGGTGGTCCAATCTCAAGTTTTATTGGCAGGAGTTTACTTACACTAAATGACATAGACAAATAAAAATATTTACAGAACAACTGCTATTTTTAATCTGATCAATCTTTACTCAGGAAGTTGAACTAGGTTGGTGGCGATGGACACAAACCAATATATTATTTGCTAACTCTATGGTGGCAAGATTACGTGCTTCATCGGTAGGGCTGTACTCAAGTGACACAGATACTTTTAACAACGCCTATTTTTAACTCCATTGATCCTTGCTACAGGAAACAAATTTAATTGTGGAGATTGATGTTGTCCATTTTTGGCTTGGATCCAATATCGTGCAAACCGGAATTTAGTTTTCCATGTGATGTATGTTCTTGTCTGTGGCAGAGGGGCGTAAGCCGTGCCATTTATCTGACTGGAGCACGAAGGTAGTTTTAAGTTAGAAGTTTACGTTCAAAAATGGTCTCATGGATAGTGTTGAAAGCTTTGTAAAAATCCGACAATTAGTATTATTTGCGACTGTGAAATAATAATTTCCCTAAAAAGAAAAATTCCCATTAAAACGTCCTAAGTGAGTGAAGCTGTTTTGAACAAAATTGATTTTACTTTAATTGCACATTAAATTTTTACGTTGTAACTGACAATCCTTCTTTGAATCTATGACAGTTCCTTTTGATTTTCACTTATATTGAAACAGTTTTCAGTAAAAGTGACCTAGTATCTGAAGTCTGCCATGTAGATTTCGCATACACCGGTGTACCGTGAAAAAGGTACCCGCACCAAAAAGGGAGGGGGGTCATTACAGCACTACCTCCATCCCTTAAACCTTAGGGTCAGAGGTCCTTATCAGTTCCCCACTCTCCTTAACACTTGAGCCCTCAACACTTGACCACCATCTGCCCTTATACCTTTTCCCCTTAAATCCCTTTAAATAGAAAAGAAACATAAGCTTTGAATTAATTGAAAGTTTCAAATGTTACAAAACTATTGAAAACTAAATAAGACAAAATATTTGACACATTACATGATATTAAAAAGTTTGTTTTTCTTTTGAAAAATTAAAAATAATCAATACTTTCATGTTAATTATCTTTCAAAACAAAGTGTAATCTCAAATATTTTCAAAAATTAAAAATAAAACAAATAAACATTAATACTTATATTTAAAACTTTTTAGTTTATAAAATTTGAATCTGTAAATTTATTCAAATTTTATGTTTCCTTTTTATTTAAGGGGATTTAAGGGTAAAAGATAGATAGGGAGATGTTGGTCAGGTGTTGAGGGCTCAAGTGTTAAGGAGAGTGGGGAACTGATAAGGCCTTCACCCCTTGAGGCTCAAGGGTAGGGTAGGTTTGTAATGTTAAAAATGGACTGGGGTCAGGATATAACAGGGGGCTGTTTCAGCACGTTACACCGGTGTAAAGGGGGAGGATCCCTTCTGGTTTGAAATATCAAAATATTTTTTATGGATTTACCTGAAACGTTCCATTACGAGGAAGGTCCACATTCTTGTTGCTGGCTCACTTAGAGTCAGCTTAGTGACTGAAAGAGAATATGTCTTGGCACTTTTATGATAAGTAGGCCTACTTTAATCTGCAGTCAGGAATGATGTCACAAGTAGGTCTACTTTAATCTGCAGTCATTGGAGGGAATTTGTTTACACAGAATGTTGTCATGATGTCATGACAGCAATGCGGACGTTTAACAACGCAACGTCATTATCTACTGCGGTGGGAGAAAGGTGCCCTTTTCCATTGTTCACATTTTCGTCCACCTTTACGTCCCAACTGTGGGACATCTGCGAGGCATTGCATTCAAGAACTGGGTCTGTGGGATCAAGATATGGGTCATCCGGACACCATCAACCGATTCAGAATTTTATTCGTTTTGACATCAGGTCAGGAGCGGAGAGGATTGGAATGAGAGAAATAAGTGGTTTTACGTTTCCGCTACAAATTGAGTTACTTTAACTGGCATGACCGATTAGATCAAATAAGGGTTTCTCTCCCACAGAAATACAGTTTGCGTTTCTGATAAACGTAGAATTCTCTGGAACCTGTTCAAGAGGAATTGGTCAGTCAAATTGTTTCGCCAAATATCTAATTTAGGAGAACCATTTCCCGGGTCATGGTCAAAGGTACAACCATTTTTAAGATCATAGTTGCCTGCAGTTTATCAAAACAATTTTGTTCATAGACTTTGAGATATTTATTTTGACCTAGCTGCACAATACATGGATCTCCATGCATGAGTGGGCCATTAGTTTACAGTATTACTAGTGTTCATTAAACCAACAGCTTGAAATAAGAAGGGATTAGAATGTGTAAATAAGCGGAAAGTGTCGCTACGGAAATACTGTTCATGCAAATTTAAGAATTTCTCCCCTTGTTAATGATATCAAATGCAGTTGCCACAACTTTATTCTTCTGAAAAGGATCAAAAACAATTTTCTTCAAAATACCATAAAATAGATGGAATAGATCTGCAGATAATATGAACGTGAATAGACAGACAAGAAAGAAAACAGTTTTGATATGGTGAAAGGTTATCGAGTCCTTATGGCCACACTCTGTAATCTTGTGAATATTTGATGAGCAATGCAATTTTCCTGTGCGCACCCATGGGGATAGACCACTTAATAGTCAATTGTGTTCGTTCATAAAACACTTGTTTCCATGTTGCCTAACACAACAGCAGAGATTTACTGGTCAGAACTAGTTACTTTCCCAGAATTGTAAACCATCATAGGCAATTTATCCCAGACATCTTCTTTCTGTATTCAACGGACCTGCGCCAACATCATTTTAGGTAAAAAATAGAAGGAAAGTGTAGACAGCGCATGACTAAAAGTTTCAAACTGAAGTTGAAGTTTCCATTTACTTTTCCTAATGCTGGTGCCTGGTGCCTTAGAGCCCATTTACATCTAGCGACAGCGACGCGTCTGCAACATCGCTCTGAATGGGCTGCAAAGCAATTTCCAAGTGACAGTCACTGATACTTGGTGTAACAGTACAGGACAGAATTCATACGTTTGATTTGGGAGCGATCTCACAGCGATGTCGCAAATGCTAGGTGTAAAAGGGCCCTTAGGACTCCCACCCCAGCGTAATTCAGTGTAGAATAAATGCACCATTTCTAGTAGGCTATCTGTTGCAAGAAAATTAGAATAGTGTGGAAGATTCTTGTGATCTAGAAAACCTAATGTCGCGATAACCCTTTAAGGGTGTGTTCACACCGCGCGATTTCTGCATCGATACCGATATCAATCACGATACAGGTTTTGGGAGCTCATGCTCAACGATTAATTCGTAAGTTTAAAGTCATTGCTGATGAGGCTTGGAAATTGGTTCCTACATTGATGTTGAAAGTCAGTATGGACGAATCCACAGAGAACCTAAATGTTCCAACTCGTTATCGGTATCGGTATGGAAATCGGCCGGTGTAACTAATGCTTAAGAGTAGTGACTTAAATACCCTTCTGTGTATATCTTTGCTTAAAATGATATTTTTTCCTATTTTGGCAGATGAAAACCATGTCACAAGATGAGTACAGGGTTTGTAATAATCAACAATTCTGATATTGTGTAACTGTTG
This sequence comes from Haplosyllis leylae, assembly GCA_038406175.1. Classification (NCBI taxonomy): domain Eukaryota; kingdom Metazoa; phylum Annelida; class Polychaeta; order Phyllodocida; family Syllidae; genus Haplosyllis; species Haplosyllis leylae. Next base: position 2,710 of record JBCAUG010636014.1, on the reverse strand, counting down.
TCATTAGAAAAAACGTAGTTTCCAGTACATAATGGATGTTATGTGCTGCAAGCATTATGGGATAGTGAATGGTGCATTTTGGTTATAGACACTTAGTTTAACAACCGTTAAAGTAGAGCGCACCGTGTCATAAAGAATTGTTCTTTAATTGGGAAACAATAAAAAGTATTGTCATGTTTTTTCACAGGACAAAAAATCATGACAAGGAATTTTATTGTGTTCAAATTAATCAACATTTCTTGCGATAATAATAACCAAAGTTGCCATGTTATTGTACGCGTATGTTTTTTCACAATGCTGGCGGGTGTCCACATGTACGTGCTTTAGTAATCAGTGTCATGTCATGTTGGTAAATGTATTTGTTCTTTGGAGAAATTCTTTGCATCCCAATGAAAACAACACCCATAGAAAATGCCCAACTCTTCTATCTGTCTCGAGTCGTAAAGTGTTTCTTTTCTTGCAGTGATGTTGGTTCCATTGTTGAAGCTCTGGTCCCTCAGTGAGAGATGTTCTGAAGTGTCGTAGATGTTTGAAACTGTTCATCTGTTTTTTTAGGTGGCAATGTCTAGTTTACCTGCAGCACAGCGATGGTTCCAGAAATCCCTGAAATACATTTCATGGATTCATTAATTGTCAGCACAGCTTTATAATTACGCTATTAATTACACAGTGTCTGTGTAAACACCTTTGTTTACCATCAACTCTATTAACATTTGTATTGAACACCTGTGGTAGGGATTGGGAGTAGAAAGGAAAATGTATTTTGGCACTATTTTAAGTAAATAAGATCCAGTATGCTGAATTTGCAAAAGTTAACATTGAATTCGTGTTCAAAAATAACAGCATCAAAATTTAAAGTAGCCATTTTTTTGGATGTCATAACTGGTTTGGGCTCAGTCTGTGCATAAAAACTAAAGGTTTTTTCTAATTTGGGTTTTGTATTCATAGCCCGTAGTGTCCCTTTTGGCCAGCCATTAACCAGTGCCTCCCACGCTACTAACCAAATGAGAACAAGGTGTTCATGTCTCAGTCACGAATTCAAACCTCCTAAACTTCATTAGATTCCTGGAAAAAGTTTGTTCTGAATATGAATATCCCAATCAAACTAATTTATTTTGTGTCCATGTAACTTCAGCTTGTTTCTTACACAACCTCTACAATTAATTAGAGGTATTAGTCTGGAAGAAACGTTAACCAAAAGCTATCCAAGTAATACGGGGGTTTTTGGGTTGACAACAAATATTTCTTTTCAAGAAATGGTAATAGTTTACGATTGTATTTGCAACAAACAACAGGTACAATGTTTAAATTTGATAATCATGCACATTTACCATTAGAATATCAAATTTGCACATTCTCTACCCATAAAGTACCCAAACTTCAGTTATACTTCCTATGGTCCGAATTAGCAAAATCAAATGAGTTCCCACTCTCTTAGTTTGCTGTCAACAAAATTCCCATCCTCTTAGATTGTTGCCAGCAGTGACCCTTGAAGATGCACATAATCCACCTGAAACTAGTGTTATAGAATAGAAAGTGTAAAATGGCAATTACTGATTGGGGTTGTTGTTAAAACTAACCATTTGTCCACAACTGTTATGCATTGGTTAAATGACTGGGAGGAATCTTTTCAACAAAAATAATAAGGTGGAGCCCATAGGGCGAGACCCTATCATTTTGTTGAAAAGATGACCTCCTGGTTATTTAACTAATTTAAAAGATTTTAGGGTCACTATTACTTACAAATAATTAGCTCCTTCTCTGAATAGAAGCTTTCCTTGAAATCTTTTAAGACACACAGAAACAATAAGAAATAATCTTTCACAGTTGGGAGAAAATGGTCAGCTTTGCAACTGAGGGAATTTTGCATTCTCGTCATTGTAGCAACATGAACTTTTCTCTCTTAACAGCATGCAGTGAAGAGCATAACTGTACATATGTACAAAGGTCGTAAACATATCCTAGATATAACCTCCAGCTTGTGGGTAGTTTCTTGTCATCATCTCTCGCAGATGGAGCTTAAAGCTTGCTTGATGATACTAACGATATTCCTTTTGAAGTGGTTGAAGTTACAATGATAAAAGAATGATTTGTTTCTTATCTTTTCCAGGCTCTTTCTCCAGCGGACAAAGCGAGGCTTCGGGAAGAGTTCATGAACGAGTTTGACGAAAACCGAGATGGGCGTATTGAGATGGCCGAGGTGGGTGACACGTTTTAGACGACAAATCGACTTTCGTCTCAAACAAACCCAGGGCGACGCATTTACTACTAAAGATAAAAACGCTCCCCTATGACACAGCGTGGGTGCTAAATCCACATCTAATTCAATCTGTTTGAGTTGGCCCTCTAATTCAGAATACAACTATATCTTAAAATAATACCTCTAAAAGCGAAAAAATCTCTTTTTCTGAGAAGTGCTGAGTATGATCATTCTTTCATATCAAAGACCGCAATGGGAAAAGCGAAGCACTTTTGGTAACAATGCTTTTTGTATGTGGTTTGTGACTTGATTGAGATGGGTATAAATGTTCCCTTAAGGTAAATGAAAAAGAAAAAAAACACCGAAAAAACCCACCGAATTCGCCCTGAAGTTATAGTGGTGACGGTGTCACGATGGATTAGCATTTAATACGCACCCTGCAGGAACATCACAAATTTCTGACTAAAACGGAGATATCACTAATTTCTGATGCATTGAAGTCAATGGGCA
>JBCAUG010636013.1:0-28671 GCA_038406175.1 Haplosyllis leylae | reverse complement strand
GGTAAAATTTGACCAAAAAAATATCCACTCAGTAGTAGTGAGTGCATCACAGATAGTCTCCTTGCGGAGACTAAAAATGTATGTAACGAGACTTTGTACGTGGTGGATTTGGATAAAGGACGAAGCTGTGTAATAAAGACAAATCTCTTTACACAGGTCACAGGAAGGTTGCGCAAGGAATTATCAAGGAGCACTTTGGTCATGTAACGCCTAACAGAGTGTAACAGCGGTAACGAGGATTCATACTAAAGTCATTTCACTTGCAATGTTGCAGCATGCCTTGGTTTTTTGATTCGCATTTTTTTTATTGAGATCGAAATAAACTAAAGCACTTTATTTTCATTTTCATGGAAAGATGTTGCAAAGGCTTACAGCACAAGGTGCATATTTAATGTTATCACGTGCAGTACAACTTTGACTCACGATAAAATCAATGTAAATCTGAACGTAAAACATGTTGATTGAAAACAATGTTTGAAATACAACATGCATGAATTGAAAACAAAGTCAAAACAGTGGTAACAAATTTTAAAGTATATAAATTAATAGTTCTGTGACAGGAAAATTGTCAAATGAAATCGCATGTCTAGCTCTGATTCTAGTTAGGAACTTTTCAAACTATTGTGTCCAACACAGTAATGCAACGTATTAAGTATGGAAATGAAAACCTAGACACAGACATGTACTTTAGAATGTACAGAATCTTAATTTTCAATTAGTTACAAGCACGAAAAATTAGAAAACAAAGCTAATGAAAATAGTCTTGCTAATTCTACTGATATAGAAAATAATGTCTGATAATGTCGATTCCCAATGTCGTGACACGAATACTGTAAATGAAGAATTATTAGAAATTTGAGATGAATTTTTGTTTGATTAATTATCCGGTGCAGACTGTAATAAATGCCTTTACATACTTTGTTTCTTTGTGAGTTTATCTTCCAAGAGGCCGCAATGGGTTAGCAGATATCGTTAATTGTGTGGAAATTATAAGTCCTTATCGATTGAAGTTTACTCTTTCATTGATAACCTGTATTAACATTTCGCGGTTTTCAACATTAATTAGCCATACCCGTGCTTGTTGCCATTATCCACAGATCTTCAACCTGGTGCTGGTAAATCGAAATTTGGGTCCGGGTACCATTCTTAGGTGCCAAGAAAGTTGGACATTTGGATTCTATCATCATGGGCATGCAAGAAATTTGTACTCCCCAAAAAACGGGCATGATGAAAATGGACAAGAAATTTGTACATCTACCCCCCTCCCCAACAAATAACATGGACATGAGAAAAGCGGACAAGGAAGTTGTACAATTTTACCCCCACCCAAAAAAGATGGAACAAGAAAAGTCCTCCTTCGTGACCGCAAGAGGTGTAGCAAACCCTGGTCTTAACTGGGGGTAGGGACCCCACCCCCAGACAGGTTTTTGGTCAGACAGGACCGGGGGGTACCCCCCCCCCTGTAAACAGACAAACTAACTGAAAACATTACCTTCCCTTGTTCTTCATACGAGGGCGGTAAAATGGCAAAAAAAAGTTAAGTTGTACGTTTTACCCACGCCAATAACAGATGTGAGCGAAGTCGACAAGAAAATAATATGTTTTTGCCCCAGCCAAATCAGACTTTAGGTAGAAATGGACAAAATGACCATTTGTGAGAAAGAGATTTTTCCAACTGTAGTATAGAATTGAACTCCGTCCGTCTCCCGTCTGTCCGGAATGGCAAACAAAGTACTTAAGGAGTACTTGCATCCCTCGCCCACACCTGGCCTCATTGTGAATAAACCATTAGTCGACGCCTTAAAACAATCTTACATTTTTTACTTTTCTTTGACTTAACATTGGAAAGCTCAGCTTGTAAAGTTTGGTCTGAAATTGACAAAGTTTTCTGAGATAGAAGTAATCAGACTAACATTTTGAGCCATGCGAACAGTAAAAATTAATATGTAGATAAAAAAAATTAACTCATTCCTTAGTAAATAAATTTATGAACTTTCAGGATTCTCTTTGGAGTTATCAATTTCATTCTTGGCTTGATTTGAATTTATATTTTCATTTACGTGGCATTCATAGAATGCATTTTAAGAGTGGATTTGAGGCACATCCCCTAAAACAGTCAAAGCGTTGTGTTTGAAAGATTGCTTGTGTTTTTAAAGGTCCGAGAGAAAAGAATTCATTGACCTGCAGAATTCAGACTCGTCTTGAATATGAATATCTGTAGTTAAAACTGACGTGCATGCATGTGTGGTACTATTGCAAATGGCTACATTTCGTGTGAGGAATAGTTTATTTTACAATTAGTATTTCAGGCTGAGGAAAACTACGGCAAGAGAAAACTTTGTATGTGGTGACCTTATATGACCAAACGATCCTTTGTCATCTCCACCATGAATACATGCACAATGACTTTATGATACTTGCACATACTGTGGAATAAAATCGAACATTACAATAAAATGTAAATAAGCACCAGATCTGAACCCAACCAACGCATGCTTGGGGTAGATGATCTACATGGAATCGAAGGGGGATTTTATTCCACAAAAGGATAAAATGTCCCTTCATTCTGGGTTCCGCCTTTGCTGGGTCCTAGACAGTGGCGAATCCAGGATTTCCCAGAGAGGGGCACCAACCTACTATTTGACCATTTTCCCCCAAAGCTCCATGAAAATGAAGAAATTTTGGTCCAGAAGGGGGCGCGTCCCTTGCACGCCCTCCCAGATCCGTAAATGCTAGATGCAGCTTTTTCATATAAATTTCAAAAACACACAAACAATATTTGTGGGTAACAAAATAAATCATAATGTTCGCTCTCGTGGAATATTCTTTGTTTATACTTCGATGAGTTTAGTTATGAACCACACTTTTTATGTAATAGTTTTCGACTGATGTGAAGTTTTTGTATTCTAACTTGAACTCATCTATTTTGAGGCTAAAAACACCACGATATTACTATTTAAAATCTACTTTCCCGACAGTGGGAGAATTTTTGTCGTCGTTTTGAATTGATCATTAATTAATTTGTTTCGTAAACTTAAATATGACAAAGCAAGTATTGTTCTGATAATGCTGCATCATCGAATTGTTTTAATTAATTTTGAATCGACGGGATATTTGATCCGTTTACTGTTACAATCGCTACAGAATAGGACATAAAATACAGGTAGATTCGTGCATCATTATCCACTAACTGACCGCAGGTAGAATAATCCGTCAGTTTACATCCCTGGGATACATTTCCTTGGTCATTCATCTGGGATACGAAACACAAATTGAAATGAAATCTTCATGTCTTTCGATTTTCTATTTATGTGTAATTTTTGGAGCAAGCAAGATATTAATTGTCAGAATTTAGAAACGACAAGTCGACAGATGGCCTGTACATCATTCGATGTAAGGTCAGTTAAGGACAGGCACTGGTCAGCTGACTGATATTTACTTTAACTTCCCGCGCTGTCAGTGTTGCATTGCAACAACAAAGACCATCAAGTTAACAACGTAGAGAAGAGTTTCGTAAAAAGTTTAGTTTGACCTTTTTTAAAATGGTAAATCGAGCTGATTTTGTTTCTTTAGATTTTCTTTAAAATATTCTGTTTGGCAAATATACAAATCACTTTAACCGATTAGCACTGAGATAAAAAATACATAAAATGTCTTAATCTTTTGTTACACAACATAATTTCAATTAATGTCGATCTTCATAAGCCGTTCTTGTGCTAACCACTCTGTAAACTCTGGAGATGTGGCCATTTTGAAGTTTCTTTCATCCCAAATGAAGTCCTTGATCTTGATTGATGAATCATTTAACGAATTTTGTTATTTAGGTACAAAGTAATTGGGAAAATACCACAAATTTGGAAAATAAAACAAGAGCCCTGAAGGGCATTTCCTAAAGTTTTTTGTGAAGTGGGTTTCCTTCTCAACGACCACGTGGTTACAAAATGACCGGGAGAATATGAAGAGAAGTACCCCGCTCAGAATGAGATTACGTGAGATAATAATTTGATTTGATCTTCATTAACACATTTTGAATAATATTATTTCATTTGAAAAGCAGAAATTTCAATGCGTTTATGACACAAGGGCCTTCATTATGTGGCTTTCAGTTTTCTTCTCCTTCCCACAGTTGTTTCTGCAAGGACAACATCAAAATGTCTGCTGTGGAACTATAACCTTTAAATAAGCATGCTGGATTTTTTATATTTCGTTAAATACCCATATTTTAAGCAGGTTTTATAATCATAGATTCCGGTAAAATAAAAGATATTTCCTGGAATTTGCGGCTCATTTGTTTTGACAGAAGCGCAGTGATCTCAGAGGAGGGAAGGCCGCTGATTGGTTGAAATGGTGATTGACAGCAGGCCAAAAAATAGGTTACTCCGCCCAAACATGGCGCCCATATCTAGCAGCAAGGACATGCAGGTGGACATTTTAACAGAAAATGCGCAGTTTGGAACAACACAAAACCGTTTAGACGCACATATTATGTAGGAACAGTTTCGTTAGTACAGAGGGACGCTTGTGATACATGGAATATACCCAGGTTGAATGCCGTCTGCCGGTAATTTGGCTGCAATCTTGGTGGATTTGACTTTCTGAAAGCTCGATGTTCAAGCTATTCATTGCTTCACCGACACACAGGGCCTGTGGGTACTTCAATGCTGATGGCTACTTTCGCCGAGTTCAGCGAGCAGTTATCATGTACACTTTGTTTTAACCGTTTCGACGACCCGAGGTTATTACCATGCCTTCACACTTTCTGTAGAAGATGTCTTGAAGATGCAGCGAGGAGGAGCCAGGGTCAGGGACTTCGCTGCCCAACTTGCGGCCAAGATGTGGCCCTGGCCCCGGACAGCGGCGTTGATTGTCTCCCTTCGAACTTCTTCATTAACAACATTGTAGATGTGGTATCGCATGATGACGATTTCGATCCCACGGCTGACTTGGACAAGTCAAGAATGTGCTCTTCCTGTGACGAAGGAAGTAAGGCGAGTTGCCAGTGCAGGGAGTGTAATGAATACCTGTGTGATAACTGCGTGAGGGCACATCAAAGGGTAAGGCTCACTAAAGATCATTTTATTGTTCGCCTTGCTCTCCAACATACCAGTCATGGCCTGGGACCTTTCGGAGGGGCAAAAGCACAACCAAGCCAAAGTCCTATCCAGCCTGTCTCGGACCGTCCACCCAGTTATTGCGAGCTACACGAAACAGAAATTACCAGATTGTTTTGTGACACTTGTTCACAAGCAATCTGCAGAGAATGCACCATGCAGGAACACCTCGGTCATAGTTTCATCTATCTTCAAGATGCTGTCGAAAATGCTAAGGTAGTCACCCTGAAGTTGTTGGCAGATGCCAAGACTGGCATAAAGGCCATCAGCGAAGGTTTGCAGGTGACCCAGCAGATGAGTGAACGAGTTGAGGCTCGAACCCAAGCTGTAGCGACTGAAGTCATGGCTACGACTCGTCGTCACATGGTCGCTCTTGAAGAAAGAGAACGAGAATTGTTACGCAGAGTTGAGAAGATTAGACAGGTAAAAGCCAAGTCCTTGCATTTCCAAATGGACGAGTTGAAACACGGTCTGTCGCAACTGTCCAACACGGTGGAAGCTGTACAACAAGCTCTAGAAACCGGCACTGACGTAGATGTTCTGAGAACCAAGGATAAGATTGTGGGTGACATGCAGAAGATGCGTCACTTAAGGGGATTTTTACAGCCTCATGAAGATGATAACATTTTGTTTACACCACCTGACACTGCGCTACACACAGCAATTAGTCAAATGGGTTTCATTTCTAGCAGTGCTTTTGCTCCGCTAACAATAGCCACGGGTGATGGTCTTAAAAGAGCTCTTAGGGGCAAAGTGGCCATGTTTATGGTCCACTCAAAGGACCACCATGGTGACGTGCGCATGGTGGGTGGTGATCCACTTGATGTCATTATCCAGAGTCCAGAAGGAGCGTTGTACAGGGCGGAGACGTTGGATCGTCAGAATGGAACGTACAACGTCAGTTACCGACCTCAGACAGAAGGTGAGCACATCATATCAGTGACTGTTCGAGGAAAACACATCCACGACAGCCCTTTTAGTGTCCAGGTTCGATCCGGCAGAATCTACAACAACATAGGTAACATGTTGGTGCAGTTCGGAGGTGAAGGAGAAGAGGATGGTATGCTTTGTCGACCCTGGGGCGTTTGCACAAACAAGGACGGGTTTATCATTGTGGCAGATAGATCAAACAACAGAATTCAGGCGTTTACTCCGGACGGAAAGTTCCATCACAAATTTGGCAGCGCGGGGTCACGCAACGGTCAGTTTGATCGACCTGCTGGTGTTGCAGTGGACCTACATGGTAGGATTGTGGTGGCTGACAAGGACAACCATCGAATCCAGATATTCTCTTTCGATGGTACTTTCGTCCTGAAGTTTGGAGAAAAGGGTGGTAAGAATGGTCAATTCAACTACCCTTGGGATGTAGCCATAAACCAGGAAGGACACATACTGGTGTCAGATACTCGCAACCACCGGGTCCAGTTGTTCAACAGTGAAGGCCAGTTCCTCAACAAGTATGGTTTTGAAGGTGCGCTGTGGAAGCACTTTGATTCGCCTAGAGGTGTGTGCTTCAACAATGAGGGGCATATGGTGGTGACAGACTTCAACAACCACAGATTGCTGGTCATCAATCCAGATTTCCAGTCTGCAAGATTCCTGGGAACTGAAGGATCTGCTAATGGTCAGTTCCTTCGACCACAAGGTGTTGTGGTAGACCAAGAAGGAAACATCATTGTTGCCGATTCCCGGAACCACCGCGTCCAGGTATTCCAGAGTAATGGTAATTTTCTCTGTAAATTTGGTATGCCAGGCACTGGACCTGGACAGATGGATCGTCCTTCTGGTATATGTGTGTCCCCTGATGGCTATATTATTGTCGTTGACTTTGGTAATAACCGGGTACAAATCTTCTAAGAAAATGACAGGATAGTTTTTGTCCACGTGTTAATTTTTTTTGTGAAACGGTGGGACGGTGACATGCATTACTACCATCTTTTGCGAAGACTCAGGTTCTTATAAAAATCAGCTTAACTCAGGTTGAAAAGGAAATGATACGTGTATATGTGTGTTATTGTAGTATCTCAAGCCAAAGGCAATGTTTCTATCTCAGGGATCGAATTTAAGACGTAAATGACTATGGTGAAGAATCCACAAAACACTAGAGAGAGGGACTTGCCTTTGCCTAGCAAGCATGGTAAATACCCTAGCTTTGTGATATTATTGCTCTCTACATGTTAAACTTTACCTCGAACCTTTCAGTATACATTGAATATTGTGCGTGTGCGTTGAGCTATGTGTTGCAGTATGTTTGGGATTGAACTCCCACAAAAATGCCTAAGCTTTAAATTCATAGGAACGAAAAACATTAGTTACCTCAGATGAGATTCATTCCCTTAAGGACATGTTTTGAACTAGCCCTCTCGCACAGGCTTCGGCAAGTTGCTTGTAAATGTGTTCACTGATCCACGTACAATAAAACAGTATTTTTTCATTCGATATAGGTCAATATTATGATCATGTTGTGGCCATTGAATGTCCTCTATAATGCACCAAGATACGTGTGGAAAATGATAGAACATTATTGATTTTCTTGTGTTGGCAGTAGCGACATTATACATTCGTTTCCAAACCAGTTTTATCAAAATAATTCCTCATTGTTATGATTAGTTTGGGACTTACAGAAGCATTTTAAATTAGGTATTGCTCTGCCTCCATATTATTATTAACGCTGTTAAATAAGACATACAAAATATACCTCATGAGATACCTGTATAAAAACCCTCAAGGTGACAAGCTTGTGTCATGTGAATATACAAAAGCTTTTGCTTGTCTATTTTGCCAAATAACAAGTGCTTCGCAGAAGCCAGATTTATTTTAGTAGGTGCCCAGTTTTTAACCTTGCAACAAGTCTCGAAGAGTTCTTGTTTTGGTTTGCAAGGAGAAAGGGATATCCACTGCTTTACGCAACCAAAACTTGCACTATTTTTATACCACCACACACATTGGTAAACATACCTCAAACTCTTGGTTGCTATATTACTTGGGCTTTAACACAGTAGAAGCCCTACCTCAACCATGCTTGCTGGGCAAATGTTGCAGAATTTAAACTTTATATTAATTTTATTGTATTATCATGCTACTGTATAGGCTTAGTACGTGCATAACGATAACCATAAGTTCAGATACAAGTGCAAATCTTTTCAAGCTTTAGCATTTAATTGTCAGTGTTGTGACGATAAAAATTGATATCTCTTAAACAGGAATTTTCAATGACAAAAAAAATGCAGAGATAAAATTCTTGGGAAATCTTTGCCCATTTGCCTATTCCTGTGAGAAGTATGATAGTGATGTGCTTGCGCGTACACTGCACGTACGCGTAAAAATGGTTAGAGCAATGTTATCAGTGATAAGTTACCTAACGCAACCTACCTCATATATAATTGTAGTGTTATATCTTACCATTGTGTTTAAGACCTGTCGTTTTACTTGTCAATGTACGTGGTAATTTATGAAAGCATGCCTCTTTTGTGTGCTAGCTTGTTAATTATACAATTTTAACCCAGCTCAAATTTAGTTAGCATAGCCGAAATTAAATTGTTAACGTTTTGAGACAACACGCTGCGTAATTCTTTCATATAGAATTGTATAAAAATGAAATTGCCTAAGTAGTTACAGGATTTACGCATAAATTTAAGAAGTTTGGTTTGATATTGTCTTTTAATGTGTCAATTCCTTGATAAACCGTTATATAACGTGTACTGCGCATAAACTTTTATCTCTGCATACTTCTAACGCTCTGTTTGAAACAACGATGAAATTGCGTGTGGTTAGAAAATAGATTTTTGACTTGAGTAAATCCTGGACAGTTGACTTGTACCCCGTTGCATTTACTATAAAATTTATTCGTGTTTGCTTTGATTTTAAGAAATTTTGAACGTAATTAAATTAGCGACATAATGCCAATTAACAATCAAAAGCAACGTAAATGCAGGGTATTCAATGTTATGTACATTATGGTATTTTCGTACACGACTTCTGTACAGTCATACTGGTATTTTAGTACACAAGTACATTTCTGTATCGGCAAGCCCATGACGGCAAAATGTAATTATTGCACGTAGATTTCACGTGCAAGCACGTGCATTTCACGTTTATTGCACATCATGTATGTCATAACATATTGCAATTACGTGAACAAATTGCACAGATAACATGTGAAAGCACCTCCATCGATGTTCATTGATTATTGATGTTAGGAAAATAATTGTTAATGGTAATATCCAAAAGCGGCTATTTGCAGATTAAGTGATTTAGTGATAACAAATGTGTTTTGATTTCGAACGTTTTAGGACAGTGAGACTGGTCTATCATTGCTGCTGCACTTTCTGTTTCAGGCCTGCTGCTTGTTGCAACAGAAATTTTGCAGCTGCAGCAGCATTGGCAGCACCAGTCAGTCATTTCCCCCCAAAATCCCTCCATCTCGTGCAACTTGCAGAACAAAAACCGAACTGATAGAAGCTAGCTATCGGCCATTGGGTTTTGCTGTGTGCTGGTCATTCCTACATATCTGTAAGATTGTTGAGGCTCAGTCCGTTCTAACAAAACAACATTGGCTCAAAGAATACTACTCCAGGTTATGTTGATCCAGTGTAGGTTAAAATCTACGATCACTGTACCCTCCCTTCTGAGACGATAAAAAATGAGTCCGCCCAGAGCTGCTCATTGTATAACGAATTGTGAGTGTTACAATATACTGCTGAGCCATGGGCTGCTATAATTTTCTTGTTCCAACTATTTTTTTAGCTGCATCATATCGTTTTATTTCTTGCCTTCAATCCTCCCCAAAACAAGGAACCAAACATGATTGTGTGGCCTTATGTACATTACTTAAACACGTGGTGTGTAACTAAAGAGTTTGTGAAGGATTGAAACTATCTTGCCACTTCGTGCTTTACCACTAAACCGCTGCAAACTGTCGTACCATATTTGGTCATATTGATAACCCTCACTAGTGGATACAAAATACCTCAATCACCGACACTTCGTCGTTAAATTATTATTGCTATATTGCATTTTCACGTTTTGAACACTGTTGCCAGAAAGTGAAATGTTTACAGGGTACGATTTTTGTTTCAACATTGAAAAATACATACATACACATAGTTTAAAACTATGATGGGAGATTGTGTCTATGTATGATCAAATAGATGGTGCTCTTTTGAATGTGATGCTTCTGTTTAATTTTGGCCAATGAAGAGGGCCAAGTAAAACTTTTAAACTTTTGCCACTTTACGTTGAAATATCACAGAGTGATTAATTAATACGATGCACACGACAAAGCAATATCACCACAGTTATCCACACCAGTTTCAACTTGTTGCTAGACCAGCTATGTGACTAAGCTTTCTAAGCGACAGTTTGTTTTCTTTAAATCTGAAGCAAGATGAGAAGCATAGTGCCGTATTAGTGAGTTGGAATTTTAAGGGTATTAAATTCATTGCTAAGCAATAGAATTTACTTTTTCTTTGAAGCTACATGTATACTTAGCCTAACCCAAGCCTGAAACGTTATGACTTGCAAATGGATGAAGAGCCAGTTTTGTTGAGTTAACGTCTTATGTGAAACACAAGGCGTGTGCTTTCACGATCCTACAGATACCCAATGGCTGAAAGTTTGTTATCAATCGACCGCAAACTGAAATAACAAGAGATATTTATTATTGTGGAAATGTTTCTGGTTTGATGCGTTATAAAATACCACTATGCAAAACCCCAACCAAAGCTTTAATCCAAATTTACTTGTTGTATAGGGTAGTTTTAGGTCCACTTCAGCTTTCCTTTCATATTTAGTAATTTTGTACATAGATATCCAAGTTCATATTACTGAAGTATATTTTAGCCAGAGCACACTTTACTCCTGCAGGTAGACTTGAGGCGGGAACGGACTATGCACACATAATGAACGACTTCGATAAGTTATCTTTGAGGGTTGACACGGTCATTTCTGAACTGACCTTTCCCATGACTGTCCAGTGTCCAGCAAACATTTCCCATAGTAATTCACTCGACCAATCTTCACACAGTGAACAACATGTCAAAAGATACAATGACTGCTCTTCAGATGAGGGGTCACTCAGGGTAAACTGACCAGAAACTGACCATTATCGGGAGATGCCCTGGGACTTCTATAGCAACATTCATATAATAGCATGCTTTGTATATAGGTCAAAGTGGTCGTTGAAAAAGGTATGTTGAAAACTTTCTTCCAAAGTGAAGTTCCCGTGGGAAGTTGATGGAGGTTCAGATTTTTAAATTATTGACTGCCTATACTAACTGAGATTTTAAAATTATTGACTGCCCACTAACTGAATTTTGTATTGTTTAAATTTTTATTTTATCGTTCACGAGTGAGACCTGTTCTCCCGATGTATTTGGTCATCAGCCATTGCGACTTCCCTGCCTCAAGGTCACCGACATTTTACTACGAAAATCAAAACTGCACCTTATGCATTGAACCAATTAGCTTTATAGATGTAGTGTTTTAGCTGTATAGTTGTTAATTAAGTAGCTACGTTACCATGTATTGGAAAGCTAAGCTTCAACACTGATGGGTGATATTACGCAGTATTTGTATCCAGTGTTAATTGTATGACATTTCATTGATGTTACAAAGTTAGCTACCTCCTGTAAACTCTTTTTTTGCCAATGTTTTAGACTTCAGGTATAAATGACAAAAAACGTGGATAGTATTTTGTGCGCACCTCATTTATGTTGATCATTGTTTTTATGAGTATATTTTATTGTATTATATATTATCTGTACCGTGTAAAGGAGAAATTATTTAACAAAAAATTGCCCGTGTTCGTGCAAAATTAGCAAACCTGTTAGGCCACCAAAGGTGACGCACAGCTTTGAAGTCTGCAGAGTTTAAAAATGGCGACACCTAGTGTCAATATATTATTCCTCGTTGTTGTTACAGACGGGCTATACGGGTAAAGCGAAGAGTGCATGTGCATAGCATTGTCAGAATTCAAAAGAAAAAAAAAAAAGAAAAAAAATGATAAAGTAAAGTAAGATAAAGTTCATGTTTAGGACTAGCGTATGATGATATTGAAAAAGAATCAGTACTAAACAATTTGGTGTAACCGAGGTGTGGTTTTACATGTAAACGTTGTGGTTCAAAACTATGGTTTTCCCTTCTTTTTTTTCTTTTTTTTTTTTTTTGTTGACGGTACATAATCATAAATGCTTTAAATAATTTTTTTTTAGTAAAATAGGCCGATGGCTTGGAGCTTTCTGCGAATACTTTTGAGTCATAAAATGCAGATTGTTACTAAAAATCGTTAAATCAAAAGGAATTACTCTGAAGAAAGTTAGATTCTATATGAATGTTTAGTTTGAATGTTTGATCCCTGTTTTTCGTAGTATTTACTGTTGCATTAATGGAATGAAACGAGCAAACAGTTTAATTTTACTACTATATCTTAAGTATTTCAATCTAAAACCAACCTGTAACTTTCTCCGATTTCGTTTGTGGAAATCGGTAGATGAAACGAGTCTAAAATCTTAATACCAAATTGTGTAGTTCAAACTTGAATTGTGGTTGTTCACATTAAAAGGCATATGTGCTCAGGACATTTTATCATTTGTATTAAATTACTTGAAAGCTTTATTGTGTCAACTGCAGGTCAACTGCAAAATTTTCTATTTTGAGACTTTTTATTATTTGACGATGTAGGTTTGGGCTGTCAAAATGTACTACAATAGGTCTGAGAGACCAACGTTACTTGTAAAATTTAACTACAGTAGTTTCCGCTACAGCGGCCAGACATTTTTCATATTAACAACTTGTCCACGGAAAAAAGACACGCTTTCTATTATTTTCTTCATCGCAAAAACACACAAGATATAAAAACTGTTTTCATTCCGTTTGTAAATGGTAGAAACCCAAGTAACTCTTCCTGATCAATGTTTAAACGACAGTGTACTGTTTTATCTTCCAGGTGAAAGACTCTTTACCAAACGACAGTAATATACACACTGTGTCATAAATATAATAAATTACTAGAAATCATAGACGTTCCCGAAAAACATATTAAGTGATACTGTTGGAAATAAACGCGTTTTTATCTCGACTATATTACTGTCTGTTTTAAAAGTGTTCCGCAAGAGTTACAATGATCAGTTTGAACAACGGAAAAAATCATTTTCCTTCTAAACAGAAACAGAATTTTGCTTTATACATCGTTCAATAAAAATCTGTAAACCGTAAAAATAGTAAATTTACTACAGAAATTGATTCGCATGCTTTAGTTGCTTATTTTCTGTGCAATGATTTTAATAGTTTCTCAAGAATAAAATTGTCATTTCGTCTAATCAGAATTTGTCTCTTTCTTTGTTTGAAAAATAACCACGAATGGAGTGTTTACGTAACGGAGAAAAATCTCCGACCACGTATTTACCAGGTATATTTGGGCCTTGACCACTTCACATATTTGGCAAAAACGCCTGACAAAATTTTTGCGAAGCCCCTTTTTTTGTCGCATTTTCCGAAGGATCCTAGTGAACAGGAAAACCTTTTTGGATCCGTGAGGGAGCGGACAGCCGCCCTGGAAGCCGAATCTGAAATAAAACACCACCTGAAACAAATTCCGTTAAATTACAATGTTAACATTTCAAAGTCATATAATGCAAATGGTGGTAAAATTCAATATGCAAAAATGATTTGTTGATCTTGGTGGAAAGGCGACATCTATTATTAAATGCTACATTCGAACATTTTGGTATTTGAACAATGTTAGACTGCGCAATGGCAAGGAACATGTGTGTGTGCATGTTTTTACACTTCTATGTTATTTGTCCCAGATTTAAGCATTTGTAACCTTCGTCCTTTTTTGGCCACTTAACTTCAAATTCATTTATTAAAGACAGATTTTTACACTTCTATGTTATTTGTCTCAGATTTAAGCATTTGTAACTTTCGTCCTTTTTTGGCCACCTCACTTCAAATTCATTTATTAAAGACGGATTTTTACACTACATGTCATTTTCAAAATTTGAGCACTGCCCAAATTTATAAAACTCATAACAATGATAAATAAAAGGGACTCAAATTAAATGGAAAAACTAGGTAGTGAAAGTTTCACCAGGTGGCTCGTAAGGTGTGAGAGGGTGCAAGAGGGCATGAAGGAGAGGGTGCAAACACGTTTTAGTGCCCCCACCACATGTGAGCGCAAAAGGTTCAAACAACTTCAATAATATTCTGTAGGGTTAAGTTGGGTACAAGAGTGGGCAAGGAAATAAGAGGGTATGAGGGTGTAAGAAGTACAAAAATGATGTTTTAGTACCCCCTCCAAATCTAAGTACAAATAAAGTTTCTACAACTTTGATTATAGCATGTAGGATTAAGGTGGGAATTAGTGCATTAGAGGATATGAAAGTGTTGCAAATATGATATTTAGCACCCCGAGGGGAAAAAGTTCAAACTAATTCAATTGTAGCATGTAAGGTTAAGGTGTCCCCACTTCCTCTGAGTATCCCCACCACTCAATCTACATTCATAGAACAGGAAATGACATTTGTAAGTCTCCTGTCCACCACCTTTCCAAAATTTTGGGCGAAAAGACAAAACTAACCATTTACGAGCCGCCAATAAAAACAAAAGAATGAAAACAAATAGAGGAAAATACACTTGTGATTGTTGTTGAAGAGATATTGCATTGTCCATATGGTGAAGATGAGCACAAAAAACTCAATTCTCATGTTAGGTTCGGGGACAGTTGGTCTTGATATTGTCAGGTTATTTACACGTACAACATTATTTCTGTACTACCGTGGCATTGTTTCTGTACAACTGTGCCATTACCTTTTGCAATATGATGCTAATTTCCCCATTTCTCCCTCATGAGCGTACGAAAAAACGTTCAGTCCGCGTTGCAAATTACGGGGGCTCATTTTCTTCCATGAGTCTCATGTACAATCTGTTCCTTGCTTTAAGAATTTGCACTTGATGGGTTTAATTAATTTTTAAGCATCCAATGCTACGTATATGGTCTTAAATGCAGCTTCAATTGATACAAATTCAGTTGAAATTCAAGTTAAAATTTTTACAAAACACTCTAACAAGAAAATGAATTGAATGAATTTATTCTTGAACACAATAAGATATATGTAGCATACAAACATTTGTTAAACCTTTGATGACAGTAGCCCTGCTGGCAAATGGGCCAAGAATAACTGCATATGCTGCTGTTTAGCTCCCTGCCAGGGGTGTCGGCTGTGACATTTAATGCTTGCTTTTTGCTTATTTGAAATCCACTAAGGTGGAAGCAATGTTTTAGGCAATAACAGTTAATGTACTGGTATGTTGACCAGGTTAATAAGAAAAACAATGGTGACACCTTCCCCAAGAAAAGGAAGTATAAAATGTGCAATGATGCATAGTTTGATAATGCACCTATATAGTACAAGATAAATATTTACATAGATGGTCAAGATGGATAATTTAACATGGCAAATAACAATAAATGCACTTTATATAACAACATGTAAGACAAATACTGTGAAGAAAGTATTTTAAACCAATATTTGGTCAAAGACCATACAAGTGGAAGATATGCATAACGAACAGGAAGCCCATACAATTGAACAAATTTATGCAAATTAATAGCGAGTGCTGTTGCTGATATTTTTAATATTTCTTGTTGGCTGTGTAGTAACGGTGCATCAGGTCCGGTTGGTAACTCTCCTTTTTGTGGCCTTCGTTGTTTTCATTGTGAGTGTGTGAATGAGCTCTGCCATCTCCACATGGACCCGTATTGCTGTCTTTAGTTTTCAAGCGATCATCATCTCTGCTGGCTGTACTGGAAAATATCTGTACTGTGTGAATAGGCTTTTAATGACAATTTTTGTTTATCAAATTTCTCCAGCTGAGCATTTACTTCGTGCCAGAATTGTTGTTTGCCATAACTATTTGATTTGCCCCAGCAATCTAGGTTAGATGCATTCATCATGACATCATTGACATCAAATATGTAGTGACATTCTTTGTTTGCTAGAACTTCAGTGAGGCGAGTATTGAAGAGCTTTCTGAAATTAAGGTCTTCAGCTCTGAAACCAAATCTATCAACCATTGCTACCCATATTACTTTAGGTTCAGTGGCAATAATTGCCCCTGGTTTTCTTCTTTTGAGATTATCTTTTTTAGCATCAAGTGCTCTACTCATCTGGTTAACGATCCAAGTAAGGCCAGTCGTGATCATCATGGCAATCTGTGTATCATCATCAGTTTTCCTCATGACAAATCAGAGGATGTCTCCATCTGGAATAATTACAATGTGTCTTGGTAGCACTAATGCATCATTGAGTGCTTTGATCAGACAATTCACAAATTTGGCAAGCACGTCGGATACCAATGAATTGGGGTTTGGTGTAAAGCATGCCACATTGTAATATTCATAGACATAAGGAATTTGCTGTCTCGCTGCTTGCGCTTTGTGTCGAATGCTGGGCAGTTCATGATAAATTTGGTTAAGGAACTGGTCATCGTATTTCTTGCTTTAACATTGCCTAAAATAATAAAGAGATGTAGAATAGTATTTTTTCACAGTACAAATGAGGACATTTGGTGATGTGAAATAAACAGCTAAGCATAGTGTAATGTTGGCTGTCGTGTCCACTTGTTCTACTAATTAAACAATTATTGTTTTAAATAGGCATAGATCGTGTTACTCCTCCACCTCCCGATTTTCTTGATGGTTTCTACACTGAGAGAATAGAGATTTAATATATCAGAAGCTCTCCCAGCCCTTAGGCTATGTGTCCCATACAATGAATCATCAACACCGACAATTTTCAGAAGTTTCTTCAATTGTGTTCTGAATTGAGTTGCAGTGACTGGCAATCGATCTTTAAATATAAAGAATGGTTCTGCCACATTGACTCTGTATTTGTTTCGTGCTTTTAGGTATGACCTCAATATTTTGTAAGGGCAGAGATCAGCCTCTGAAGACATTATCAGTTGTTGCATTGCACCTGTACCCAGTACATTATAACAAACACTGCTGATTTTAATAATCTGCAGATTTGCTCCTTGTCCATGGGTTTTAAAGGAGTGGAGAACAAACATGACCTTGTCCTTGTTTTTGCCCATGTGCACATCTTTGGCTTTGAGCACATGTTGACTCTGTGTAATTTCACCGATCGTAAACAAGCCAAAGTATGCAGTAGACAGCATTGCTTTATACAACTTGACTAAATATGGCTGATTATTGAACAATTGGTACACATTGTTCAACAACAAGTTCAATAAGGATTTCCTTATTGGGAGTCTCATGTATACTTGGTCATTGTGAATCTTGCAAGCTCTAGTCAATGAATTTATTAAGAAGAGATTCTCGTTGATCTCTTCTCCATCTTCCTTTAATACAGCTCGAATAGCATATATATAACTTCGAATAGTGGAAGATTTTCGGTTCTTGTCAATTAAATAGCCAACAAAGAGCACCAATCAATCCCCCCAGCAACGAGGCTTCTTGTCTAACTTGATAAAAAATTCATTGAATTTCTGCCAAATCTTGTAGTAATTTTCCCTAGAAGAAGATCTGTTCCTTTGTGTTTTCAACTTCTCTATGATTGACTGGACAGCTGTTGTAGATATGCTGGATTTTCCTGAAGCTGAAAAAGATTCAGCAGAGCTAGCCCAATGCTTGTTCCGCTCACCTGTAAAATTGAGTAAAAGTAGGGTATTAGAGGTTTTGTTGTTCACAGCTAATATTGTTTATACCAGATTTTTGTGGGGGCCAAATCTCTGTTGGGATTTTGTCTGGAGATTTGTGCATTGTTGTCGGGGCATTCTCCCAGAAGCGTGAAAAGTCAAAGCGTGAAATGGCATCTGCCAGCACATTCAATTTTGACTTTATATACTCCACTCTGACCCTTCTAATACAACACAGGTTGTCTAAAGCTAGTAGATGCAATAACTTCATACACTGTGGACATTTTGATGTCATGTCATTAACCATATCCTGGACACTCTGGTTGTCACAAAAGAATTTTACTCTAGAATTTCGTAGACATTCATGCCAATTCCATGTGATAACTGCTGCCACCAAGGCATATAATTCCAAAAACGCTATGCTAGGATTACAGTCAGTCACAAATTGTCCAACTATCCATCTGTTATCAAAAGTAGCCCACATGCCTAGTTTTCTGCTTAAAGCAGAGTCACTGAAAAATTGAAGTGTTCTCACTTCGCAGAATTGATTGACATCCAAGAATGGTCTGCACAAATTTATTTGGTCATCCTTGTCCTCCAAAAACTGTAGCCACATACGACAATCCCCAATGAATGAAGCATCCAGGTTAACATGATGGTACCTTTTTAGTGCACCCCCCTCTGCATCTTTCAACTTTAATTTATTGTACATGGCTCTAGTAAAAGTTCTGCCTGGAACAATTGCCTTGTTGAGAAAATTAAGTGTCCCAGTTAACTTTTGCACAAAATGTATTGTGACCTTCTTTTTCTGGATAGCATACTTGAGTAGATTCTGGGCTTTTAGTCTTTTCTCTACTGGAATGGACAAAGTGTAAGTTTGTCCATTGAGTAAGATACCCAGAAAGGTTATTAGTGGGGTTGCCCATTCTGTTTTTTGGTGCTATACTGGACACTGAATTTCCTCACAGAAATTGAGAAAGATTCTCACCAAATCATTACAATCCTTCTCATCTGCAGCCACAAATAAAAAATCATCGAGATAGTTTGTGATTCGAAAATATCTCCAAGTGAGAAATTCCACTATATGTCTCAGAGAATCTGAAAACAATTGAAATCGGACACATGAAATCGAACTTCTGAATGGCAAGCATTTGTCAAGAAAATACCTCCATTCACCATTACTAGGGTCCTGTGCCTTCATGATCAATAAAAATCGATACTTTGGGTGAATAGCGACTATTCAAAAAGCACTTTCCAGGTCGCTTTTTGAAAAGAAAAGAACTTTTTTAATTTTCTTTTCAAATTTGTCTGCTATCGATTTCCATTGATCATGATCATGACATCATTGCCAGGCCTTTCTGCCACATGGATTCTCACTCTCTGCCAGGGCTGTTTTCACTGCATAGTCCAGATCTTTGTATTGCATGGTACAATTCTCATCTGGGGTGTGAAAATTCACACTTTGGTTCTCAAAGTTGTAAGAAAGGTGAAAGATCAACCTTGTCTTATTACCAGCCTTAGGAACTAAACCTATTGGAGACTGTACATAATAAATGCAGAGTATTTTACTGAAAGGTCCCGCATGTTGCCCCAAATGTACTTCCTTTAACAGCTTGTCCCACATGTCCTGTTCACTGCCCACTTTTATTGGTATGTTCTGAGATACATTATGCCGCAA
Organism: Haplosyllis leylae; assembly: GCA_038406175.1. NCBI lineage: Eukaryota > Metazoa > Annelida > Polychaeta > Phyllodocida > Syllidae > Haplosyllis > Haplosyllis leylae. The sequence goes on along the minus strand of JBCAUG010636013.1, from coordinate 9,225 downwards.
CCTCGGTCCCTCATAACCAAGGCTAAACCCATACTGGAATCCATGTACCAGGAACTGTGGCTTTTCTGGATCGAACTTCGACCTCAACAAATATTCAGCATATTTGTCCATATGAATGGGAGTGACAATATCAAACAGATTATGGTTGATTATCGGTTCTTCAAACTGACTGCTCTTACCTAAGTAATTGCAAAAGAAGATTTATTAACATCAAACACCACCATTACCTCTGTATCAATACACAGATGATGCATACTAGTTTTTTGAGGACCCTTGTGCTGCAGATCCCAACTCATTCTTTACAAACCTGCCTGAACCTCCTTGGTTGTTTGATTTGCATTCTGAAGCCACTTTACAACACTTGATTGCTGGATGCACAAATTTCCAACAAAAAGAACACCTGTGATCGAACTTACAGTTAGTACCGAAATTACATTTTCCACGATTGAACCTCCTGCAAGGTTCATTTGTCTTTCCCCTGAATCCGGGAGGCATATGGTCCCCTTGATTAGCCCCTCCAAAATAGCTGTGATTACCGTGAGCAACTATGTTTGTCCTGAGATGATCTCTAAGTCTTAATGACCATGCCTGCTGCAGAATCATTGCCCAACTTCTGTGTGGATTTCTAGCCATATGTAGCTGAAATTCTTTGTCATATGTATACACGTTGTCCCAGGTATAGGCCAAGGCAATGGTATGTATATTATATGATTGTATTCAATTAGTTCCACTGCTCTATGGCAAAAGAATTTATTGTGACAGTAGCTACCACTGGCACCCAGAATGTCCTGCCATTCCTCACCACTATTTCCATTCTATTATCTTCTTCAGCAACAATTCGGTCCCTTGGTAAAAGCTTACCAAAGTCAATATATATATTCACCCTTAGCAATTTTCTGCATTGTTTGATCATCCAGGTGCACACCAACAACTATGTAACCCTCGTCCACCACTGCAGATGGAGATAACAATTGATGTTCATTTGCATGCATATGTTTGTTAGAATTACCTGGTGTGGCATAGATTTTTGCCTTGGCCACCTCAGCTTGTCTTATCATGTCTTTCAGTTGCTCCTCTGGTGAAGCCTGTCTTCTTCTAGTCTCCCCCAATGTGGATGGCAAATTCTCTTCATAACGTCTTGGGGATCTAGGTGATGCTGTATGACATTGCTGCCCTGGTTGATTTCCTCCAAAAACATCATGTCTGTCATGGTCATTGTTTCTTTGGTTCGCTTGTCTTTTGCCCTCTGCAATTAAATTCAACAAAGAGTTACCTTCCATCATTTCGTCACTGGAATTTAAAAATTCGTCTTCAGAAGACGAACTGTTTCTTTGAGGTGCTGCATTCTCATATATTCTCTCTACCGATTTTCCATCTGAACAAGTTTTGTGACCCTTTGTAGTATTTACTGGTAATACTTTTGCATTTTCATTTGTATTGGCCAGACTATTACTACTAATGTCAGTAAGTCTCTTACCATCTGCTTCAGCATATTTCTCCAACATGGAAACTGATGCTGTCATTCCCTCCTCAGTAAAGATGTCGTGAAGATCACAGATCTTATTGGCAATTTCCCTGTCAATTTCACCTATTTGTCTTCTCAGTGAATTGATGTCACGTGATTTTTCGGTGGCCGACTTTGACCTCTGATTGTTGTTGTTGTCATGGAATGCCTGTCCACCATTATTTCCCAATTCACCTCCTTGCACTTTGAATCAGGGAAAATTTCTGGCTGCTTCCTCTGATTCTTCAATGTGTTTGACTTCCATCTCATTGCCAGAATCTTCACTAATTGCGCCAGTATCATTGTGAATTCGGTCCATGGGAAATTCACTTTCCTCCTCATCGGCATTGACTGACATTTCAATTATTTTGTCCCCTTCCACGAAGCTTGTGGTAGCTCATCCATTTGTATGGACCATTTCACCTACAGCTGCACTAGCAGGATCCTCTGTTACTGATTCTTCATTCACTTGCAGTGGATCATCATTTAGCTTCCCCATGCCATTTACTCTGTCTCATCTTCCTATTTGTAACCTTTGGCATTATTTAGTATTGCTGCTTGGATGCCAACAATACAGAAAATTTACTATTTCCTCAAATGTGTTTCGGGTACGTCCTATTGTGTCAAGAACAAATCAAATTATGGCCGTTGAAATGCTGCACGTGCAGGATGATGTAATTGCATAATTACGTCATGGTCAGCCTGATGCTTGCTTGGTTCTGTTGGCCTTGTTGCTGTGTTGTAGTAAAATTCATTTAATTAAATTAAATGGAACTTTTTAACAAGACCAGATGAAAATAAAATTGATATGGCAATTTAAAATTTTAACAATGAATTAATAGGCCCTTAGTGATGGTCCAGATGTGTTGACGGACCCCCCCCCCTCCCATCCCTCCCCTCAGAGAGGGTGACTTGGATAAAGTACCCTTCCCCCCACCACCTTCCCTTCCCCTGAACAGAATGACAGACAGACACCTGTGAAAACATTACCTTCCCTTGGTCTAATTACGTGGTCGGTAATTATACGCTAAAACCTGAGTTCCTTTGCGGAGTTTTTCAGCCAAGTGTTATTCCAGATGACGAAATCCATCCAGATGTGATAAAACCGTTTAGAATAATGGAGTGTTTCCTAATCGAATTATGCAAGATCTGTAGAATTTATAGAATATTGATTTTAATAATCTGAAAGTAAAGTAAAAGTCAAATTACTAAAAATACAAGAAAGTCCTCCTGCGTGAACGCAAGAGGCATACCGCCCGCTGCGTAGCTGATCTATCCCTGACTTGTACCAGGGGAGGGGGGAGTATCCCACCTGACTTGTACACTGACTTGTACTGGGGGTACCCTATCTGACTTGTACACTGACTTGTACCAGGAGGGGGTACCCTATCTGACTTCTACACTGACTACCCCAGTCCCGGTGGGGGGGACCCCAGTCCTGGTTTGAGCATCCAATTAGAGCTAATGGAAAAGTTTGGGGAAAATTAGTATGGATCTGTGTCAAGTTGGTGCCTCGATTACTACACAAAAATCTACAAACTGGCTAGTCACTGTTAACACTCACAAGAACTATGCCATTCATGCCCAAATAAGGATATGCAGTCCAGTTCAAGGCTGTGAACTTGACCTGACCCTATTATGTGAACCAATCACCTTTTTGTTCACATATAGGACCTGGAAAAGGCCAAACTGTTGTTGCAAATAGTGTTTAATTGACTAGGAGATCCCCACCAGATTGAGGCTGAATGACATCATTCACATGAATGAGCATTTTTGTCCTACAGTAAAGATTTCTGTCACAAACTGTCATAAACCCCAAATTAACAAACCAATCAAAGAAATAGCCAAAACTGTTTGATTGGAAGCCAAATCAGAAGCCAAAAGACAGTATTGAATGATACTGCTAATGGTTGCAGTACAAAAGAAAAATTGTCATATATAAACAGTATTTGTTAATATTTTCCATATTTTCTTCACACTATGACATTAACGTTCACATTCCAGTATTTCACAAACGCGAAGTTGGTAATCGAGTCTTTCTAAATAACACAAATCTGACATTTCTGGCATTTTCGTAAATAATAAAATAATAAAAATAAAATAATAATAACAAATATCAGGCAGTGAAAGTTTCACCAGGTGACTCGTTGGTGCGAAAGTTGCAAAGGGTGCGAAGGGTGCAAAAGGTGTGAAGGGTGCAAAGAATGTAAAAGGTGCAAAGGGTGTGAAAGGTGCAAAAGGTCCATAGGGTGTGAAGGATGCAAAGGCAATCTTTGCACCCTTTTCACCTTTGCACCCTTTTCATCAGCCTTTGCACCCTCTGCACCTTTCTCACCAGCCTATGCACCCTTTGCACCTTTCTCACCAGCCTTCACACCCCACTCACCAGCCTTCACACCTTTTAAACAACCTTTGCACCTTCTCACCAGCCTTTGCACCCTCCTCACCAGCCTTTGCACCCTTTTGTTAAGCCTTCACATCCCTTCATACCTTCTCACCAGCCTTTGCACCCTTCTCACCAGCCTTTGCACCCTTTTCACCAGCCTTTGCACCCTTTTCACTAGCCTTCACACCCATTTTCACCTTCTCACCAGCCTTTGCACTCTTCTCACCAGCCTTTACACTCTTCTCACCAGCCTTTGTAGCCTTTTCATCAGCCTTCATGCAGCTTTGTACCTTATCACACTGAAGGGTTTAAAAGGTGCAAAGGGGTGCAAAAGGTATGAAGGGTACAAAGGGTGTGAAAGGTGCAATTCTAAACTGGGATTTTGGGTCCCCAGCACTTGTGAGCACAAAAAGTTCAATTGCAGCCTATAGTGGTTAGGTGTCCCTTACCACCTGCAAGTAGAACCACCACCCCATGTACATTCACAGAATGGCAAATGACATTACTGGTTTAGAAGTCTAATGCTTGATCCACTCAGTCAATCTGTCATGCCTTGTCCGTTTCAGACTGTCAGAACCCTTATAAAGTCATGCTCTATTGAATCTAGAAAAGATCCAAGTCCAAAAGTTAAGTGGAACATGAAACAAAATTCAGTTAAAGAGCTTCTATTCAACACATACCTGGGTGGCAGAATGGATAAGGCATTAGACTTCTAAACCTCTAAAAGTTGGTGTTGTGAGTTCAATTTCCACTTGAGGCAACTTTATTTTTTACTGATTTTGAAACCCCTTGATGTCAATTTTGTACAGAAATGTCAGATTTGTGTTATTTAGGAAAAACTCGAATGATGGCATATATTTGAGTTTTTCCTCTTTATTTGTACCAACCGATGCCAATAATGTGAAATTAGAAATCAGGGGGTATATGAGGATTACATTTCAAGGTTAAATGCTTTGTTGAACTTGTTGGTTGTTAATGGTACTGCTGAAAATGAAGTTGGCAATGTTGGCATTCCTGTATTATCGGGAGTTTGTGAAAAACTGTACTTGAGAACGTTAACTAAAACTGGTTGTCTATACATTTTGAAAGGAAAAACTCCATGTCTTGTAATATCAGTCTCATGTGCAATCTCTTCCTTGCTTTAAGAATTTACACTTGATGGGTTTAATTAATTTTTAAGCGTCCACAGCTACGTATATGATTTTCGTATTAACTGCAGCTTCAGTTGAAATTCAAGTTTAAAAAGGCTCTGGCAGTTTATTAGGTCAACATTTAAATCTTATCACAATTTATTTCAATCCGGATAAGAACAATCTCTCTGAGTGATTTCAACAGAATGGAGAAGCCGGTATCTTTCGTCTTTTGGACAACAGCTATTGAAATATTTAACAGTTGGTTGGATTCGCATTGTGTAAAAACGACCGGACACAGCAGCTGCTTTTATTTGCGTCTCTACTGCATCACGGTGCATGGTGTTGCACGGAGGAGGATTCGACATGCTGAGAGTGAGGCCGAAGGTGAATGTTGCTATTGTTTACACAAGTATAGCATATTCTTACTTTTTGGCCTTGGTGTTTAACCTGTATTCATTTGTTCTCATCTGCGTGATTACATAGAAAGTTGCTAGAACAATGACAGTTTTCAGGACCGGAATATAATAAGTGTTGACTGGTTGGTGCAGCTGATGCGTACCACAGTACACTGATAGGTGCGTAATGATAAACAGTTATTCTGGTTTACTGCAGGCGATATATGATTGTTTGGATAGCATGAACTTCGTGATTATATCCAAAGAATACTTGGTCGTTCAGTAGTTATGAGTCACACTACGTATGGCAATCAAGAAACAGGAGGCATCACAGTGATTGTAGAAGACATTGACAACTCTGATCAAGACGAACATTTGCTACAAGAATCTGGTGGGGAAAAACGTTTTGTAGAAAAAGAAAAAGATGGCAATGGGCAACGAGCTGGTCGCAAGAGAGGCTCAGTTACTGTGAGTAGTTTTCTTTTAATTTTACCACTTGTAATTCTTTGATAAACATTCAAAAGTGATGATTGCAGCACAAATGTCCGGAATTTAACGGCAGATAGCATGCTCATCTGCAAGATACATTATGATTACTTGACCTATGTTCTTAAATATAGCCGGAGACCTGGGAATGACGTAAAAGAGTTGAGTGTTTGAGTGGCTGCTTTGAGTATTGCCAGGGTTGAAGTGGTCGTATGTTTAATATAGGATTCGGGTTACTGTTAGTTAAGTAAGATACTTGTTATCAAACAAGGGCCACCTTTCCTGTTAACCCATATTTTCCGTCTGGCAGATTTGGATGAGGATCGGTCTAATTACATGTGTTAATTGATAGTTGTCATTTTCAAATCTTTGTCAAACTTTCTTTCTCCATTCTTCCATTGCACTACCTTCCAAAAAGTTATTTTGCTCGATAAGGGAAGTGATGGTGGGATTAAAAAACTGTTGGAACCAACTGAACATCGTGCGCACTCACGTGACCTACTTTTCGTTTTAAACCGAGTCCCTTCTGTCTTTCATTACAAATGGGTACATAGATTATCAAACGTAAAGATTGTTCCCTGTCATTTTTTATGTGTTTTTATTCTTGGCAATCTTACTATTCTGCGAAGTTGTTGCACGATGCCTTTTTAATTTAACGATCATTCAATAACAAGACCGCCTCCCATCAATATTACGAGGGAATACAGACCACGGCCCCCGTCCCTCGTTTTTCCTTGCTGATCATTATAGACTTGCTGCCTGCTAGACCAGGCCTAGCCGGTGCGGGGGGGGGGGGGCGCAATGCGGGGAGAAGGACTCCTTCCAGACTGGCACCTACACCGGTCCTTCCTGCCAGTGCTTTCTAGGGAGGGGAGCAGGTTGGGGGGAGGCGTGAATGGATCACCTACCTGGCTGGGGGGGGGGTGTCATCCCTCCCCGAAGAGAATCACAGACACGAGTCAAAAAATTACCTTTTGGCAGAAAATTATGAATTTTGAAAACTTGAATAGTTTGGCACATCTGACAGGCGTTAATTTCCAGAAAACTCGAGAACATGCACTGCAGAGAAAAAGTTTCATGTACGCACTGGCGAAGATCACTTACTTTTAATAAAACTCGCAGGGAACCATGAAATAACGACTGGAACGAACAATGCATAGATTATTCGAAATGCTGAAATAGGTTCCGTGGCTGCTTTGTTTTCTCTTCCAAGATTTCCTGAAAATCCGAAAGCTCTTGGGAAATAGAATCAATTATGTACAAAGCTATGCGTGTCATTACTCCTCGATCCTATTCCCGAGCGACATTGGGTCGGTGTCTTGGCATATGTTGAGTTACTTCATTAGGAAACTGCTACCATTCCGATATGTTTTCTCTACTTCCTCAGTTTTAGACCATTAGCAGTCGCCCCTAGACCTCCACATTCCTTTTTAAGCAGTATATAATGTACTGTCATAATCATTATATTATTCTAGCACCTAACCAATGAGAAGGGGATTCTTATGAAAGATTTACAAATATAATTTCTTAAGTTGGTGACGTTCCTTTTGATATTGGATCCCCATCTTAGTATTTGCGTAGCAGACAGAAGAACTGCGCATAACGGTTTACAAGATAGTTGTCCTGCTATTTAAATATTTAAAGGTTAGTTGGCTTCATTTTGTAATTGAAAAGAAGCTTATAGATTTTGCACCTATGCTGAAATTTATTTTCACGATCAATGAATAGTTTCCATTGTCCCATGTAGTCTTTCGTGAAAATATATTTTAAAAATACCATGGAATTGATTAGCACGCTAATACTCTCCAAATTCGAAGTAACATTCAGGCATGATTTTGAAAGTATGATTATGAGTTTCTGAAAACTCCAAGATAAAGATAATAAATTCAGACACCGTTAACTTCAAATATTAATTTGTTTGAAGTACTCATGAGAATATAACATGTGGAAAAAGTCTGAATATAACATACGTCAATATCAAGGCAAACATACATATGGGCAAAATAATGGTTTTTCATTTTGTTGTAACACAGGAAGAGTAAAGGAAAATCTTCAACAACCTTTGACCAAATTTTAATTTTACAAGGCTCCTGATGAGTTTCTATCCCGTCGAAGCATGAAGGGACATTCACTCAAAATAAATGCTTACAAACTAAATTTAGATACTCATATACTTTTGTTGGGAATTATGCTAAAAGTAGACGTCAGATTTTTTGTGCAATGTCGTTTTGACATTTAAAAAATATGTAGATCTATATGTAAATTAAAGTTGAGTGTAATATTCCAACCGAATCCTCAAAATTTCCAATTAAATTTGAAATTTAAGATGCTTCTCAAGGAAAAGTTTCCTTGCCAATATTCTGTGTCAAATTTGCGATCCGAAAGATTAAAGAGAAAATATATCGATTTCTCACATACTGTTTGCCATTATTCTAAATAATTTTGAGGCAGAATATGTCTTGTATCAACTCCATTAAGGAATTATATTTATCAAGTCAGGGTAGGAAAAGCTGACATATAACGAGGAATATGCTGAATTTTCCTTCTTTCCCTCAATATAGAACTTTACTTATCCCAAAATTGACAATCCTAACTCAAAGCGATATTGCGAACATTTGAACAGTAAAGATCTAAGTACGCTATGGAATTTCTATTCGTGACATTTTTGCTTTTCAGTTTGTTTTCTTGTACATATCTTGACATGTCAGTTCTTTTGATAAATATTAATAATTAGAAGTTCGGGTAGCATATTCCACCAACCAGAAACTATAACAAGTCCAACGTAGGGGAAAAAAGAAAAGAAGTAATTGCCAGATCTGTCAACTTTGTGTTGCTAGTAATTGGGGAAAACTCGAATGGTACTTTTAGCTAAAAGCCAATATTTCATAGAAATCTCCCATAACCCATTAAATCTGGCTAAGGGCCTTTCTAAGTATTCGTATCCGTGTCTCCAGTACAGTACTTGCTTGCATTACTTGTAAAAGTGAGGGCGCCACCTCTCTTGGTGAAAATATCATACATTTATTTTCAAAGAAAAAACTTTAAAAACTATACAAATCCATATTGTCGAGTATTTCCACCATTTTATGGATAAATGCCTCAGTCATGTCAACATTTAATATTCATTCGCCATCAAACTCATATTTCACTCCTCCCTTAGTTCATCAATTTATGGCTACTCTTGTGAAACATGTAGTCTAAATTCATTAAATTCTACTGAATTACAACATAAATATCTTGCTGATACAGCGGCGGATCCAGGATTTCCCAGAGGGGGGGCGCCAACTCCAGAGGGGGGTGCGCCAACCTATTATTTGGCCA
>JBCAUG010635902.1:0-14019 GCA_038406175.1 Haplosyllis leylae | reverse complement strand
GATCATCATCCCCCCCCCCCCGGCTGACTGAGCTGAGTACCCCCCCCCGAACTGAGTACCCCCCACCCCCTCCCCTGTGGACTGACAAACACCTGTGAAATTATTGCCTCCTCTCGTACTACGTACGCGGTTGGTAAAAATTGTGCAAACAAACGAGGATTTTTGTACATTGAACATTGATTTGAGACGGATCCAGGAATCTCCATAAAGTGGCCGGCAACCATGGGGGCGCCAACATACAATTTTGCAAATTTTCTAAAACACTGCAGACGAGTTCCCTTCTCAATGGCCAGAGTGTGGTTTCGAGGGTACATGGTCGCACTGTGCCTCTTTACCATTGTTAAAAACAGATAACAGATGGTCACCAAAAGCGGCCTTACAGATTTATATCCTCGCGCCACTGGTTGAAGCCTGGGTCATGGCAGTCTACTTCTGTAGACTACTACTTCATTTCTCTCATCAAAGGTGAGAGAAAAGTCAGGTTTTTGCATTCAATAACATAAATACAATCAGTCTGATAGTGGTCATTTTGTTCCCGTTAAGTTCATGTTAAGCCCATGGAATCACTCACCGTTAAACTGCTGGCAATTTTAATGCGTAAAAAAACTCGCGTTGTAACTGGGAAGAAGAAACAGAACGGACATGTGAATTGTGCTGGATCTCAAGTGTAAAGATTGTCCAGAATCATCCTGATATGCAAGTGGACAAGGTAAAGACTTTCAGCAGAGTTTTACACTGATTTCTGAAGAATATTAATATTTTAATAAAAGGACGGTTTGATTTCACAGACATGTTTCCCACAGGTTTTAAAGTTGCCATTTGGACAGCTTTCACTTCAGTTCACTCGAACAAAGACAAACAGTAATTAGATGGAGATCAATTTCTTTCAGATGTGAAGAACTGAAACAATGGATAAAGAAGTTAGTTTACTAGAGAACGATACTGCCGTGAAGTCCCAAGCACCTGACCTTCTTAATGAAAGATTCTCGGACTTTGACATCTCCTTTGGTAAACTATGCTATTACATTTAAACGACGCCTGGTGACGTTCTGTTCTAAAGAATATGACGTTGTGTAGCATAAATACAAGTGACTCCTCAAGTTTTCAGCTTCGCAATTCTGGAAAACAAGAAAGGCAACAATTTAGTGATATTTAGTCCACAGATTTATCTGGGAAAATAAGCAATATTTAGTTCAATATTATTCATTTACAGGCAGTGACAATGATTCCACTTTTGACTCTGATGAGGATTATGAGACCTGGGACCAAGTGGTGGACAAAGGAAAGGATATTTTTTCTGGTGATTCGACCCTTGAGCAGTCAGATTATTACAATGAGTCACGGGTTAGTAAATCAGAACTGGTAACGACCTATTAATTTGTCAAATTTAAAAGTGTTAAAATAGACCATGCATACCATGGTGCTAGCACAGTCAGCAGGTGTCGCACCAGAGGTGAATCTGGGGATCACAGAGGCGAGAAAGCACGCAAAAAAGGGATCCACCCTGGCTTTGAAACCCAGGGCAGACGTCACCAGAAGTTCAAAACAGGGATATCAGCAGTGGCCCCACGAAAAGGACTTATGTCCTCAATTTTTTTTTTAAATAGCACAGCAATTTCTAGATCAAACTAACAGCTTTGGAAAAAAGTGAGAACAAGTAAAGAATCCAAAGAAGGTTGCTTTTAAGTCAAGTGATTTGAATATGTAAATGGTAATAATTTTTAGGAGAGTCATGATGAGGATTATGAGGCCTGGGACATTGTACCGGAGGAAGTAGTGAACACACCATCGATCGAACCACAACCAGAGCAGTCAAATACTCAGAACGAGTCACAGGTGGGTTCGATGTTATGCAGTTAAAATATGGCGTCTCAAACAAATAAGGCTAAATAAGTGTAAAAAAAGGTAGACGTAAAGTGAAGAAAAAATCCACAGATAGAAAATTGTTTTATCAGCCAGTCTAGAGGGAGAGTTATGAAATGTTGTTGAAATTTCAGGAGCAGGTTCAAGTGACCAATTTGCTACAAGAGTCCAAAGATAAAGAGAAGATACACAGTAACCCCCAAAAATGTTACGTGAAGCTGCAACGACTGAGCATCGCCCCTGTAAGGGTGCTACAAACAAACAGCCCAATTAAATCACAGCAATGCGACAAAAGATCAAGTGTCAAACTCAAAACTAAGGTATGTTAAAAAAGAAGAAGAAAGGATCATTTTCTCAAATTAACTTTTTCACTTTTGAAGAATTTAAGATTGCTAATTCCTTTTGGAAAGTACATCATACTGTGGGTTCCACTCACAAAGAATTCGTTTACTAAGAATACCCAGCTATAGCAAAATAATTTCTTTGCCTCGAAATCACTGACAGCTATGTTAAAAGTTGGTCACAGCGAGCGCCCACTACAACAATCAGTTTCTGCTGCATATTTTTACACGTTGACTCCTTGTAAGCGGAACTCTTTTTGTGTATTATATCTAACATTTGTCAATTTTTAGTATAGTTCTTCTTATCTCGTAATTTGTCTATTTGAAGCGACAGCCACTTTGCGGTGATAGTTGGCTGCGGAGGTCGGCTCGATATCAAGAAAGGGCTCTGGATTGGCTCCTTGGTGTAGGTGACTTGAAACTGGACTCGAAAACAGAACAAAAAGTGGATGATGACAGTAGGAAATCCAACACCATTGAGATCAATGAGACCCATCGTGAGAATAATGATGGTGAAAATGAAACCCAACCTTCCAATGATAATTTGCAGTCTACCTGCAGTAGTAGTTGGCTAAGAAGGTCTGCACGATATCAGGAAAGAGCTTTGGAGAGAGCACTTGCTGCAGCAAATGAAAATAACAATTCAGGTGCAAAGGAAGGATGTGATGAAAGTGCAGCAAATAATGTTGAGAAAATTGGCGAAGTAAGGGAGGAAAATAACACTGAAACTGAAAAAGGTGAAAACAGCAAAAGTCAGAAAGATCGGGAGCAAGGAAATATTTGTGAGTCTACAAAGTCCAAAAATAGAAAATGCAATAACAAAATGAAAACGTCAATTCGGAATAAAGGAAAAGAAAACAAAAGTAGTGTCAAGGGAAATACATGTGCTGAGAAAGGAAAGAAAGAACGTGATGAAAGTACAGCAAATAATGCTAAAAAAACGGATAAAGTAAGACTGGAAAATAACACTGAAATTGGGAAGAGTAGAAAGAGTAGAATTGAGCAGGAGCAAGGAACGACTAGTGAGCGTATGCGGTGCAACAATAGAAAATGCAGTAATAAAATGGGAACGTCAGTTTGTGAGAAACGAAAAGACAACAAAAGCTGTGTCAAGGCAACGGTAAGTCCTAAAAAGGGAGATGAAGAATGTAATGAAAGTACAGTAAATATTGTTGACAACATGGATGACTCTAGGCAGGGAAAAAACACTGAAGCTACAAAAATACAAACCGGTAAAATTGTGAAGAGAAGAACGACTAGTGAACAAACAGGGTACCGAAGTAGAAAATCTGAGACGAAAATGGGAATCTCGATTCAGAAGAACAGAAAAGAAAATGACTGCAGTGTCATATGTTCTGGGAAAGGAGATGGAAATCAAATGAAGGAAAAGGGTAAAGGCATGACATCATTAAAAGTGACGCTTGAATGCCTGCAAATTTCGAAAGGACAGAAGATCGTTGCAAATTCGAGTAAGTCCGACAAATGTAAAGAAATTAGATTGACCTCGCAGTCTGGTAAAACTCCGGTAGTTCTGAATGGAAAATCGCCCAGCTCTACAAATTCGCAATTAGTGCTCGATTTGCTTGCGTCTGGCAAGGCACACTGTGCTCAACCAATAGTTAAATTGAAGAGGATAAGTCTGGATTGTTTACAGGAAGAACGCAAAATCAAGCAAAGTTGTAAGGAGAAAACGTGTGATAAAAACTCGACTGGATCAAGTGAAGATTTTAATCAAGCAAGTCCAGAAAGTTTACCCCAAAGTACTGTACAAGAGCAAGAGGTAGTTGTCAACAACATTAAGGACGTCAACTCTCTTCAGATATCAAATGAAAGTGATATGCGGATGATTGGAAAAGAAGAACAAAAGTGTAAACAGCTCGATAGAAGTGTGAAAGAGGGCTCTCTTCTGAGTAATAGTGAAACTTCAGCAAAAGAAAGAGATACCCAATTGTGTTCAGCCCCCACGAACATATTTGATGTGTTTGCTGGCGTTACGATTAAGAAGTCACAACCAGATAATCAGGTTGAAGAGAAAAATCTGCAGGAAATACGTGGAAACTTCCCAAATGGCGCATGTATCCAGAATATGTTTAATAAACTGAAAAACATGTCTTTCAGCACCAAGACACCAAAACAAATGCTCCAAAACAAGGATGAAGATGTAGAGAACACCCATGAGAACAGTGAGAAAGAAGAAAGCGAGACAATTCGAGAATCACAGGTGAACATAACTGATTCGGAGAGAAAGAAAACTTTCCACGGCGAAGAATCTACTGATGCTAATGCCACAGAAAGGAGCAGCACTGACCTGATTCATAAGACAGATGGGACAACTGAAAACACTGATTCTGAAGTAGATACAGATAATCCGGAGGTACCCAGTGTTCATCAGAAAAAGCATTTTGAGAGCGGTGAAATCCAATCCTCGCTCAAATCCACTGCCAAATATTCATTCGAGGGAATGAACTTAAATGTGCCAAAGAGTATTATTCAAGGTGCGCATGTTTCGACCAAACGAAAACATAGTGAAGGCCACAGTGAATCATTTTTGCCAAAGCGACCGAAACCAATGAAGAATTTCGGACGGAGAAAATATGTGTACAACCTTAGTAATTCTTACTCGAAAAGATTGGCTGCCTACAAAAGGGAACGCGACAAAAGGGCATGCATTGAAATAAGAAGAAAGAAGCAACCACCAAATTTTCAAAATAGAACATTGCTTAAAACGTATTCAAATGAAAAACTAGTTGCCGTTTGCAAGCCTAATTTTCAACACAAGGAAATTGCTGAGTCGAACTTAATAAAAATTGCCAACACATCAGAGACAGTAGTTCTGAAAGATAATTCAAAACTGACTGATGAATCACAACAAAAGGGAGACACGTGTGATGATGGGGGAAAGAACGATGAAATTCTTGAACGCAATCCACAAGGTAACTTGTCTGAGGGTACAGCAAACACAAGGGAAATCGACAGAGGATGCCAATCAATTGGTGATAGTTGTGACCCGAAATCCCCCATACCTTTTGTTAGCATTGCCGATGGTATCCCCAAGTTATCTTGTTCATGTGACAGCACACATATGTCAGAACTGTGCTCGTTGTGCCGCAACTCAGAAAATGGATCAAATGTGCACCTTCTGTGCGAATCTGACCACAAGGATGGTGGATCACGTAGCTCCTTGGAAGTCGGGAAAGAAATCGAGGCCCCTCAGGAAAACACTTCCGTTGGATTGTTGTCTGAGCTCACAGTAAATGCCAATTTAGCTGCATTATCAGCTGTTCATACAAACGCAACAGTTGTTAAAATTGAACCTCATGACAATTATACAGCAGAGAACTTTGGGTATCCAGTACATGAGTCTTGCAACCATATTGCAACCGTGATAAAGGAAGAGCCTATTGACGGAGAAACCTCTAGTTGCCCAGTGTTGTCATCTTCACAAACATCATTATTAGTGGATACTGAAAGAGACCCAGCAAATGAATTATTTACACCTGTGAACATAGGAATAGTTAAGACGGAACCGATAGATTCGTATCACTACACTACAAGATCAAATGTGTCATCAGCAGTACCGAATTATAATGCTGAGACAACATCTGTCGAAATAAAGAAAGAACCTTTGGATTCTGTGCAGCCAATGTCCGAGACTATTGGTCAGACAACGCCAGTGAAAATCAAAGAGGAGCTTGTCGATCCAACTGATGATCTTTTTAATCAGTTCCTGGGTGTTACACCATCTCCTTTTGTGATTGGTGAAGTGCGTACACAAAGCATCAGCTCTTCTCGAAGAATGAGTGGCGCGACATCACCACTTTTCAATTGGGATCAAACCTACAACGCAAAGGAGACCTGTCAAGGAAACCCAGTAATCTATAACGGGTTACTATTTCTACATGATGACTGTCCAACGTCGGGAGCAGAGGACAGTGATGAAGATGATCATTTTACTGGAAATCAGAGTGGCTTCAATGGAAAATATATCAAGGTCGCACCTAATGATGACAATGAAAATGGAGCGTCAACAGAAAAAGAGAGGTGCCGGGTACTGGTGTCTTTCCTGGACGAACGTGGTGTTCGACAGTGCTCGATTAAAAGTCGACATCACAAGCATACGTTTGTAGATTTAGACTGTCAGGGAAATCATGAAAGTGAAGAGTCAAATACGGAAATGTACCAAGAAGATCAGAAAAGAAAAATTGCCAACAATTGTGGAAAGAACAAGGTTAGAAAAGCTAAAATAGAGGAACTGGTAGGTTCGAGAAGCCCAAAATCTTTCTTTACAAGCAACCATTGCAATCAAGATCCAGCTGATCTCATGATTGACAGATACAAAGGCAACCCTGACGCAATAAAACTTATGAAAACGCTCTTGGCTGAAACAGACAGTCGTCTCGAGAAATTTTCGTTTCAACCAAGTGAGAACGGAAACATGTTTTTGATGAATTTAAGAACAAAGATAAATAACTTTTCTGTTACCCATTCAAATGCACGGACACCGCCTGGCCAAACCCTGTCTCTCCAAAATGACGATCAAATGACGGAAAGTTCATCCGGTGTTGATTCTGACATAGATATTGACGACAACGATGATGATAGCGACTGGCAGCCGGAAGAAAATTCTAGTGATGAAATTTACTGTGAGGATGAAAATCAGAATCGAATTGATTCAGTTGGTGGTATTGATCATAGTGACACGGCTGATGATGCCAAAGGCGTCGATGAAAATGCACACTACGAAAAAACGCCACCATCCCCACACATTTACATCTTTGAAGATGATTCCGATGCTGATCATTTCTCCACCAACTACACATTGGCCCATTGCGATAACAAGAACAGTGAGGCCTCTGACACCAGTAAAATACAGTTAACAGTTCAAATACCTGGAGTGGGATCTTTCCCCTCTGAAGCTTTGTTGGAAGATGTGTCTCCTGAGAAAGGAAACTTACCAGAGATTTTAGGAACCTGGGGAATGTTGTCGTATCTTATCCAGATTCTTCACAATTACGCTTCCCCTCACATGCCTGAACCAAAACTAGACCCCAAGAAAGTGCAGAACAAAAGGAAGCGAAGGGTTAATAAATCAAAACGAACTTTGAATCTTTCTACTGGTCGCACTAGCTCGGAGGTTACTCGCTTGTCAAGAGATATTACTTACAGTGACGGCTTGTGGACACCAAAGATATACACTGGCGAAATGGATTCTCATCACCGTAGTCCTAAAATACATTTCCATCGCAACATTGAATCAGAATTGGTAACACCAAAAAATGCCGCAGACAGTTCTTCACCAGTAACTGACAATCAAAAAGCGCATGATAACGAAAACCAAGACGTAAATTACGTCGAAGTTTGGTTGGATCCAGATCAAATTGACGATGTAGGCGCCACTGTAGATGCAGAATGTGAAACAACGCACTTGAGACCTGAACTTTCAAGTGTTGAGAGTAATTACAAAAAGAAAAAAGTCAAGAAAACAAAACTTCCTCCACAAACCAAAAGGAATAAATTTGGCAGCAAAGGAGGAGCATTTTGGAAAAGTATGGCTGCATATTCTCAATACAGAAACCAGTTTTCTACTGGGAAGACGTTTTCTCATCAGAGAGAAAGAAATAACAGTTCAATGTCAATAAACAGCAACGAGGAAGAAAGTGAAAGAAAAGCCGAACTACATAACCGTTTGGAAAAGAAAAGAAGAGACAGCCTAAAGAACGATCTTGACCAACTCAGGCGTGTCCTTCCAGATTTTAATGGTCGAGATAATGTTCCAAAAATATGTATACTTACTGATGCTCAGAATAGAATTAAATCTTTGGAGGCAGAAGGGAAGAGGTTGACACAAGAACTAGAGTATCAAAGGAGTGTGTTCAGTGCGTTACACTTAAAACTGTCAAAACTGAAAGAAGAACGTATGTTCGTTGATCCCTTCTCACATAAAGGACAAATTAACGAAGAAAATGTTGTTTTTCCTTTCCCCACGGAACCTAGCGGTTTGCAACATTGGTCTAACGACCCACATTTATTCAAGAAGGAACATAACGTGGAAATCCTTGGTGAAATATTTGAAGAAAACCCTTTTGATACGCTTGTGAAAGGCGAAAACACTAGTATCAGTTGAGCTAATTGAATTTAATTATCGCTGCGCTTTACAATTACTTTGAACCAGGTAGAGAACCCAACCATGCATAAATTCACATAGGGTCAATTTCGCATAAGTACCACCACATCCATGCATTATTGGTGTAAGCTGACCGCAGTGTATATTTCATAACCTTCTTTTAGGTATGGATTACTGTGTATCTGGAACTGAGAATTTTACTTTCCAGAGCCTTGGAATCTGCTCTATTGACTGGTAAAATTTGTCCGTGATAACTTCCACTCGCCTCGTTTATCCCCAAAAACTCTTCCATTAGAAATTGACTGCAAATTGAATTACAATTTATCAAAACCGCTAATTTTTCTGAAGGTTAGTTTGCTGCAGTGCCACGTATTATACCGATGGTCAATGAAATGTGAAGTATATAGATCTTTTTTTTTTTTTGTATTTGTTCACCTGAGTGAAAGTATGTACAGATCTGTGGTAGATTGTCTGGTTTTAGATTGTCCACTAAAAGTTTATGCTTTACTTATGTAAGTGTACAAGTACATGTATATTGATAGCAAAGAAAATATTTTTTTAGAAATATTTACATACGAGCAATGTAATGACATTTGTCTGTTACGTCATTGCGGTAAATGGATTTTTTGGTTGTGCCATTCGGAATTATGGTGAATTCATGTCTTATTTCTTTGATTAATATTATGTATACATGCGTCCTTGCACAGCTAAGCTGCGAGAAAATAAAATTTACGATCAAGTTACTGAACTTCTTTTGCAATCAATGATAGTGTAATTGTGAGGCGGGAATTAGTTGAGAAGGTGGCGACATCTGTGTCTGAGGGCAACGCGTTACAGCGGAAGAGATTTTCTAAGGGACGCCTTGTTTGGCTCCAAAAGATTGCATTGTTGGAGAAATTTAATTATTTCTCAATAAAAGAGCAACAATGACCATGAAAACGTCCATGAATAAAAAGAAAAAACGACTATATAAATTAATAATTAGGTAAGTTCTATTTTGGTAGCCTTATGTACCCAAAATGGGCGGTTCAAATAAAATTTGAGCGATAATGTACTATTATCGTGAGAAAAGCCAACGAATATTTTTCTTTATTTAGTTTTATTTAGACTATTATTGTATAAATAGTGTTGTTTACGAATGGCAGAATATCATTGTATCATGCTGTACAGGTTTCGAATAATTTTTAAACAAAAATATTTTGGTCATTTTTTAGTCTAATTTTATGTTGCGGGGACAATATTTCTTGTTTATGACACACTTTTTAAAACCTTGTTGGGCATTTGATTTTAAGTTGATGAAGAAAGTCCCAACGCGTGGACTACCCACCCTCTTTAGATTGTCAGCTAGCTTACTCGAGATATTAAAAACCCTATTCACGGAAGACATTCGAACAAGAGTAAGGACCCCTGCTGATCCTCTTACCAAGTTTTTGTCTGATCTTGCAAATAGATCAGTATAACAGTCTGAAATCTACTAAACTTTTAACAATTGATGATCATGAACTGAAAACTTCAATTTTATAATTTTATGAATTTGCCATTGCATAGAAATTCTGAGATTTTCCTCGGGTTAATCACTGCAGCGAACCTTTAGAATCACCAACATCAAAACGCCTCTTGTTCAGTTTATTGGCAGTTGTGTGTTCGCCCTGTCTGCCACCAAGACAAAGAAACCGATAAAATGTATTTCCATGCTGGAATAGATTTCCTTATGTGTCAGCCACTGCCAGACTCTGTGTGTCAACTTGTTACAAAATGCCACTACAAATTGTTACAACAAATCAGAGCAAAATGAGATGCATTTCATGTGTTTTTAGTTATTTCCCTCATGGTATACTGTGTAAGTGTACATGAAATGTTCTTTATCTTGCTATCATGTAATTGGTGACTTTTTGTCACATTTTTGTGGCCTATGGGGCAAAAAAAAAATGGAACAACAACAAAGTTTCCACACCATTTATTGTCACATTTTCGTTGCCTATTGGGAAGTAAAATTTTTGTTGCCCATAGGGAAGAAAAATGTGACGAGTCAAAATGTTGAAAGTGGTTGACGCGTACGGAAGTCTTCCGCCATGCTGCACAGAAAAAGACATCAACGCAGATTCTCATTGGGTTCTGTGCTAATTTATGAATGTCTGTGTCTGTAACGGCGTCGGACAGTGTGAACGCCACCTTAAACGAGTTGTCCTAAACCACACGATGGACTCTGCCTCATAGGCTACAAAAATGTGACAACAAAGTCACCAATTACTATTCCTTTGCAGTCAACTGAATTTCGATAAGATGCCAGAGGTTGCGGATCATTTGGCTCACATTATGGAGATGGAGTGCGACGAGTGTAAACCAAATAAAGGAACAAATACATTGTACGATCTGTTCAGTGAAGACGGTGAGTATAATTCATTGAGTACGGATAAAATAGGGTCAAAGAATTTTCTTATTGTGCTCCATTTTATCAAGAAACTAATAATGTAAACATTCCCCAATAGGAAAAAATGTGAATTTTTCGTTCCTACAATTTCCACATAAGGTCATGTAATCGTGAGCTTTTTTTCTATACTCGAAATCCTGCCAAATGCAACGTCATATTATTTGTGATATTATGTCATCTTATCAGAGAGATTGGAAGCCATTCCTGTGGAAGGTTTATGTTATTTTATTTATTTTTGTGTAAATAATAGTTTTAAGAGTTTTTTATGACTTTTGTTATTGTTATGTTGATAGCAGATAGTTCTCGAAAGTAGTTTTTTCTGAATATTCAAATCGTTGGCAAACTGATCCGCGACAGCATCTGTCAAGGAATTTATCATCTCATCTAGTCATGTTACTCAAATCAATTTATTCATTTCAATGTATTTTGAGAGTTAATGTGACTAACTTAATTGTATGGTTAGACAGCTGTTTGCAGGTTACGGAACAAGTTCCTTGGCCTTTTCGCCTGAAAAAAAAAAACCCAAGTAAAATGTAGATTTACCATTGAGAGTATATCAGGGAAATTTGAACCAATTTTAAAAGAGCAGCCCTGAAATAGTGTGGTAGTATATGTTTGATATTGAATTCCATATATCAAATAAATTAGCCAGGAAATGTGTCTCGACCAACTGAAGAAAATGTTGCATTCCCGTGTACAAACATAATATTCCGTTTCATTTCAGTTGACAAAGGCCACGCCTATTTGACCGAACCAAAAGTAGTTTTGGTGGACCCAGCAGTACAAATTGAGAAAAGAAAGAAGCCAGCGCCTGCGAAAAAGAAACCACTTAGTCCAAGTTAGTTTTGTTTAATATTGTGTTTGGTCTCAATTTCAGGTTAAATATCTTCATTTCTTTACCACAATTTATACTTGAAATTTTTGTTGCAGAGAAAGTAGCGCCGAAGGCACCAGAGAAAGTAACGCCGAAGGCACCAGAGAAAGTAACGCCGAAGGCACCAGAAACGCCAACACAGATAACCCGGTCCGGTCGGGCAGTTAAAGCGAACAGACGATTCATTGACGACATGGAAACGGGTTCCAGTGATGAGGAAGAGGTATGGTTTGATTATGGTATTATGTTTGGTTGTATAAGATATCGTTTATTGTACTGACATAGGTGTGCCTTCGGTGTAAAATGCTACGTTTGCAGCTCAGAAAACGTTTCACCTGTAAAGGTCGGTTTATGGCAGTTTGACCATTTCAGCCAACAATACGCAATATACCACCTGCAATAGCAGAAGAAGAGGACAGTGAAGAAGAATTTAAAGAGGGAGAGGAAGAAGAAGATACTGATGAGCCGGTGAAACGTGGAAGGGGAAGACGTAAGTAAAGACTTAAGACATATCCATCAGGAGTTAGTCACACGGAGCTCGAACCGGAACTGTACCGAGAGTGGGACAAAATTAGCTTACGTAATATAAAAGTTTTAGGTACATTTTTGTTCCGGTAGTGTGTAAGGTATTGAACTGAATAAAGAATAACACTTTTGAGGATGTATACATTTATTCTAAGTGTAGTACAGGATCGTGTTAGAACCCTTGTCTTATTGTACCGCAATTGCAACCACAAACACCAGTGTCACAACGTTCTGTATCGTACGTGCGGTCACATTACATAAACTTTAAACTTAAACTTGAATGCATTGAAAATGCATTAAAATTGAATGCATGTACCATCGGCAATGGAAACGGTACTAGAAGTAATCTTATTTAGATACTTAACGTTAGAAAAAGCTCATAATGTACATTACAAAATGACGGATGGATTTACAGGAGAGAGCGAGAGCGAGGGTCATAACAAATATTGTGAATTGAAACAGTAACTGACGTTGGTGAGATGTGAAAATGAAATGTATGTTGTTTTCAGTTTTTGATGGATCAATGTTTTCCACTTAATTTATTAGCATCTAGGAAACAGCCTACTGGAAGTAAGAAGGGTGGGCGGAAAGATAGTCCTGATGAAGTTGTCATAGGATCAATCACGGTTATGGAAGGGAACACCCCAAAAGGGAAAAAAGGTGCCAGAAGACAATCAGTGGAAGATGGGAGCGAAGAAAGAAGGTCCACAAGAGGTAAAATTAAGGAGAATGAGGAATCAAAGAAAAGAACTGCACGTGGTAGCTCAACGAAGAAAGAAGACCCCGCGGAAATGTATCGGGTGAAAGGAAAACCACAAAATATAAGGAAAGGAAAAGTTCCTGAAAAAGAAACTCCAAATTCCAGAAAAAGAACTCATTCTGAAGTAGAAGAGGACAAGGCAATTAATGCCACAACAAAAAAGAGCAAAGTAAGTGATGCAATTGATAGAATAACAAAGAAAGGACAAGCAAAGGACAAGCGAGAAAGTGATGAGGATAAAGAAGAAAAATATAACAAAGAAGACGAAGAAGGTGAGGAAGAGGAGGAGGAAGAAGAAAAGAAAAGTTCAGCTCCAATATCTAAAAAATCAATAGAAAAGATTGATCCATACAGTCCAGACTTTTCAGTGAAAAACTTTGCAACATGGATAAGAGAGGGGAAGAAAGTAAATAAAGGCTGGAAAAAGACCTCAGATAGTCCCAAGTCGGCCGGAAAAAAGTCCCCGGGTCGAGGATGGATTAAGATCACCAACAGCGACTCCAGCAAAGAGGAGCAAGGTATCTTTGTGTAACGTTTTATTGAAAAATTTCGCCTTTGATGATTGTGTGGCACGGAAAATTCTATCGAAAGCAAGTTTATCTCAGTAGAATGTTCTTGTCATTATCTGTGGAAAAAATCTTAGTCCTATTAATTTCAGAAGAAATACCAGAAGAGGACTATGTAGAAGAGGAGATTGTAGTTCCCACGTTCAAATGTGATCAGTGTGGACAAGAATTCAAGAGGAAAGAAAGGTAAGAAGATCTAATATAATTGCAGTATGGTAGAAAATGTCACAGAATTATGGAATATCAAGTAGTAATCATCTGTATGAATTGCCAGAGTAAGATATACAATAAGGTTCAAACAATGCTGTCAACGGTTTCTGGATTTTCAGTTTGCAAGAACATCGGCGAGTAAAGCATAAAATTCCATTAACTTGTGAGCATTGCGGAAACAGATTTGTTTCAAAGCAGAGCCTGGCGAGTCACATGCTGACGCATACTGGAGGATCTGACAAACCATACAGCTGCGGGGTTTGTGCCTTGAATATTCCTATGTAGGAAACAAGAAAGTCCTCCTGCATGAACGCAAGAGGCATAC
>JBCAUG010635791.1:0-14019 GCA_038406175.1 Haplosyllis leylae | reverse complement strand
TATGAAATTTTAACTGGGCATAGATTTCACTTAGTTCTACATATTAGAACAGAGATACAGCCATGATGGCTTGAATTGAAGTAATTATTGAGAGATTTCAATTAGTTCCAACACATTGGTTCCATCATTGGTTCAAACATTTTTCCATTGGTTCCAGGGTGGGCCAGTTTGGGTGTTTCTAGATGGAGTTGGGGGCCACCCAGGCATATGAAAGGTACCATCAGTGTCTACTAGCAGCCAAAAAATCAGACCAAAATATTCAGTATTTAAGGAGAAATTTAAGGAGAAAGTCCCAAAGTGGGACTCGCCATTCTCGCATTTTTGTATGGGAAAGCCCTTGCAATCATGGTTACTAAAAATAGCATCACGATATGCAAATGAGGCATATGATGTCACACAGAGTTCCCGTGCATTGTGTGCATGTGCACAAGCTTGTCTGCTCATAAATGTCATAGTTTCCAGGCAAATTATCATCTGCTATTCTAACACAATGGCACAGTTTCTGATGTTTCAGACAAAAAATTTTTGGGTACATTGTCTGGGACAACAAAACCCTTCTTTATAGCAATTTGATTGGCTAATCCTCTCAGGGGTGTTTTGTTGAGTGAAGCAAACAGCCCTGTTTTGTTGAGTGAGGCAAAGAGCCCTGTTTTGTTGGGTGGTCACATGACCTGTTGTCATGGAGATGCTGCCATTTTGAATTTTGGACTCTTTCACTTGAGAAATTAAAAGTGGTGCCATTCCCTTTGTATTGCATATTTCTTTCTGAATTGTTGCTCAAATTTAGATACTATTATTATACACATCTCCTAAAATTTTCAGAAACTTTCTACATTATTGACAAAATGGCACCACTTTAAAATTCTTAAGTGAGAGAGCCAAAAATTCAAAATGGCAGCATCTAGATCTAGTGTCAGAATAGGAACCATCACCTTGCCCTCAGCTTTTGTTGCTCAGACCAGCCCTCGGGCTTTGTCTGAGACAACAAAACCCTCGGGACCGGTGATGGTTCCTTAAGCACAACACCAGTACTGCAATCTACCCAAAATCTCTCGCACATCTCATTTTGGCCGTATTCTCACAAGAGTTCATTAAAGAGACTTTTTTACCCAGATAAGTCTCATTAACACTTAAGGAGACCAAATGAGCATTGCTTAAAGAGACTTTTTACTCAGATAAGTCTCATTAATGCTTAAAGAGACCAAACAAGCATTTTATGCTGAAAAGTCTCTTTAAGCACCAAAAAATCTCTTTAATGCAAGTTCACTTTCCAAAGTCTCTTTAAGGCCCAAGTCTCATCAAATCTCACTCTTTAGTCATGTGACCACTGTCTTGACCAATCAGAGTTGCTTAAATTCCCAAATCTTGTGAGAATCTTGGAGATTTCACCAAAAAATATTTCCATTTAAATAGCCTAGCTGTTATACAACAGCTCTGCTAAAAACTAAATATAAGATGTCGAGTTATTTTTTGTCTACCTTGACAAAGTTTAATCAAACGTCAAACCAATAATCAGAAATAACGTTTGGCAAAATGAAATAAAAATGTTCAACCTCCTGCTGTCATTGGAAGGTTCCCACTGTCAACTCTTGAGACACACCCTGAAGGAACATTGGAGACTTCTAACTAATACGCGCATATCAGTCATTTCTGACCATTTTAGATTGTAAAAACAATGTTTGTAGATGTAAATTACTTAGGTAAAATTGATTGACAATGTTTCTTTGAATAAATGTCCAAAAATAGATGCTAAAAATGATGACGTTGAATGCAAAATTTTAGGACGATCAGATTTTCAGTGGTATAGCATATCTGAGGCAACATTTTGATTCAATGACAATTTACTCTTAAAAGTGTCATGCTTTACATCTGAGTGATGTTCCTTGATGATGAAATGAATTTCAAAAAATTAAAAATACAAAACAGATCTGAAAAATTTATGACCAAAATCATAAGTGTAATTTCTTATTTGCTACCAAAATTTTGATTCAATGGCAATTTACTCCTACATGCCACTACATGTTGTGCACCTGTAGGAGCAACTACCACTTTGAGTAAAACACTCAAGAATCTAAAAAGAAACTGAATTGAAAGAGAGAAAATCCATTGTTTAGCTGCAGTCTTTTGTGTAGAGACTGCCCTGTGCTTTGTTGATGAACTTATGTTTCCACTTCTATATTGTTTGGCAAAATTGTTGAATGCTTAGTTAACTTGTCTGCTATGATACATGTACAATATGATTTAATTTAACCTTATATAATAAACATCAATATTATAGTCATAATTGAACTATGACTTGCTCAACCTGACTACTTTGATTAGCATGAAATACTTTGATTAGCATGAAATGTTGATTGTGAGAAAACCAGTAACCAGTATATACTTTCTGTAGAATGCATGACAGTCATTATTAGTTGCCTAAGGAGATGTTGTTCAGCAGATATTATAACCATTATATAGGATCAGAATACATGTTAATCAGTCTTCTCCAGATATTGCTGATAGATACCAACACCACTAACATTTTATCCATCTCACTATGCTGAGTAATCATATAGATACAGGTGAGAGGAATGCTCACTTACCAGTCCATTCAAAGGGTGAAAGCAAATTTTTATAAAATCTCTATCTTTTGAAGATTTTTGTTTGTTAGAAGCTTGTACAATGAATGTATGTAATGTTCTCACTCATTTAGCAAACTTAGGAATAAATCCCCTGCAGGAGACCAGACCTATAATTGGATACACTTTCTTTGCATTAGATGGTACAGGCCAGGTTTTGACTTTTTCAATCTTTTCAGGATTTGGATATTCATTTTGCTGATAGGATATACCCAAGAAATCTAACACTCTTCTGGGAAAAGAATGATTTCTTTGGTTTTACTTTTTAGGTGGAATGATTTTAACCTTTTAAAGACCAGAGAAATCTGTCCAACATCTGGTCAACTGTTTCATTAAAGATACAAATAATATCCCAATAGTTACATATTGCCAATACAAATCTCCATCAGCCTACAAAAGCTAGCACCAGTATTGGTCAGGCCAAATTATTATCCATGTAAACTTCTAGAAGCCAGATGATTCAGCTCTGAATGCTGTTTTTTTTTGGAATATTAGCTTCTTCCAAATAGGTTTGTCTGATGATAGTGGACAACTGTGTTTTAATTCATCACAGTATCATAAGTGTTATCATAGATGATGTTGAGAAATTTTATCTTCTGTTGCTTACTGAGAGGAGAATCCCTAAGATATAAATAACTCAAAAAGAACCATTTTCTTCTGTTATTTGAAGTGAAAGTTGAGATCATGAACCTTCATATCATTTGAACCTTCTTTATGGACATACATAATTTTGTGTTCCCATTTATATGTGTTCATCAACTTAATCATACAGTTCTACTGAACACACAGGTTGTCTTATCCACACATTGTAATCATTGGTGTTCTTGAAGGTGAGAGGAACTAAGTTTTATTTTGCTAATGAACATTGGTTAACAATCAGCCTCACTGGCAAACTATTGGCTTCTACTAGTTCAACCATAAAGTCATTGCAATAAGGCAAGCTCTTGACACATCCTTTCACATTATAACTGGTATTTGCTGGACTACAGAATGATTTATGCTTTTGCCCAACTGTACCATATCCTCTAAATAACCCTCACATTTTCTCAGTAGCCTTCTTTTTAGGTGTTGAGGTACCTTCTTGGATCCTTTTATTTGACTGGTCATTTGGGTCTCCCATTTCCATTGAGTTTACACTGATGTATACTTGATCTTTTTGTTGATTTTCGTTCTCTTTTCTTTTCATGTTTGATGTAATGATATACACAAAATATTGTGAATAAAATGGATCAAATTTTCAAGGGCACTCAAATAAATTAAGTGGTTTAACCCATGAACTCTGATGAATTTCTTCATTCCCACTCTTATGAGGTTGCCATCTATAACACCATGCAGGAACATCAGGAAATTTTGACTAAAACAAAAATATCAGTAATTTTTGACCTATTGGAGTCAATGGGTAGAATTTCTCAGAGATTTTTCCCTTGAAAATCTGCAAATATCTCAGACATCTCAGCATTCAATTGGAAGATTATGACATAGTTTAAAGGGATTGTACAATGGGATATTTACCAAATAATATTTAAATGTAGTTATGCAAGGAATCAAACAAATTTGTAATTTTGTTCAACCAGCCCTCTTTATGGATCAGTAATTTCTGACAACTGTGCACAAACTGGTTCAAACAGGTTTTATCATTCGGTAATTTCTGACTCTCCTAATGTTGCTATTGTGGAGCCCATTGAAGTGAATAATTTCTGGCACCTTATCAGAAATTAGTGAAGAAAGTTTAAGTTGTTAGAATTACTGATTCTACTGATTACATTATGCAGAACTTTCTGAGCATGTGCTTGTTTTTCTGATTTTTAACCTACTTTTAAATTGAAAACTTGAAAAATGGCCACATCACTTGGATCACAACACTAATATACAATTTTTATAGCAAGAATCACTTTTGTAAGGTCACCAGTGGAGGCTGCACCATTCAAAATCTAAAAATCCCCATAGATTTTCATTACACACCTTTTGTCAGAAATTAGTGATATCTGTTTCCATCAGAAATTCCTGATGTCCCTTCAGAATGTATAATAGCCGGGAGTCTTGTGTTCTTTCCCTTGGAATCTCCCTGTGGAACACTGTCCCTTTTGACAAGCAAACCAACTTGCAGAATCTTAAATCCACAAATTTCTATATCTATTTCAAAGTATTTTGAAAATGGGATATGCCCATATTTTACCCCTTTCAGGTTAAATTAATGGTGTGTATTATTCTTATCACAAATCATTGGTGTCATAGACTTGCTAAGTTTGACTGGAGGAAAGATTCATTGATTAAAGTTACCATAGAGCCAAAGTGCAATAGTGCTTTAAAAGTAGAACCTTTGGTGTTCAAAGTTACTTCTGGATAGGTACAACTACCTGTGCCATTATTTTTAATTCTGAATTTCTAGAGTTGTACCTAACATGTTCCACTAATTGTTTCCAATCATCATCTGTGCACTGGTTTTGCCAGATAACTCCCACAGGTATTTTTCTACTTAAAATATTTAATTGGGGAAATACCTCTCTGTTTGCATAAACTCCCCTATCTATTTGACCCATCAAGTGATTATTGATCTTAGAATTAAGCAACAATGGACTACAAAGCAGTGAAAGCACAGGTTATAAGACCCCAAACACTTCAAAACCACTTGTAAGTTACACAAGTTTGTACACCCTGTAATAATTTTAACATTTCTATTGAAAACTTTTTCCTATAACTGAATATTAATATTCAATTTTCACCTTTAACCAATAGTGTTACAACTAAAATTCCCACATTTTCAGAAGTGAAAGATGAAAAAATAAACTTCTCGAAGCAGTTGAAAAAGTAAAGTAAAAATTAATACAGAAGTCTAACTTGATGACGAACAAGCACTCAACAGGTCTCCTGTATTGGGAAAAGAGCCACCTCCTTGCAGATTTAATCCGGGCAAAAGTCTTTGATGAAAAAACAATATCAGATTTGGAATTCATTCGGAAATATTGTCTCAATAAATAATTGATAAAAAAAGTCACCCAATTACAGGTGCATAGGTAGGCTGCATATCCGTATCATCATTAGAAGCTTACTAAAGGACTAAATAGATCAAAGGATAGCTAGAATGTTGTGTGATATGGCGCACAAAGTGAAGTGATATTGATTGTTAATAGAAAGAGTTATGATTGGTTGCTCCCCCAGTTTATCAAATAAATACCATAGTCAGTTCAGTCAGCCTTCTTTTAAGAGAGATAGCTGTGATAGTGGTGTAGACAGGTATGTACTAATTGATCTCCAGAGCCACCATATGAGTTGACTTTAAATGGTACGAAATGAACTTGTATCAAGTACATGGTATTTTTATTATTTTTAATTAAACAAAATGATTTGTCATTCTTTCAGTGACATGCATAGATCTATGTGAGCTAGAGTTGGTGCTTTTTGTCCTTACATAATCCTCGGATCATTAAAACGATTAATTATCAAAGAGATACACAATCACACATTTTCATTTTTTTGGCTTGAGTCATAAGCTTGTGCCAGGCAAAAAACACTAATTTTTTAAAATAATTTATAATCGTAAAAATCTCACACAAAGAAGTAATATTTCACACATTTGTCACTAAAAATGGATATGTTTTTGATGTAATTAATAAATATAGCAATTTTTACATTTCTACTAATGGACGTGAAGTCATCAAGTATGGCTTTTTGTAGCTTTTAAAGTATGCCCCTCGCAAGGATCCCAGGTTTTCAAAAAAAAATCGGAGGAAGTTATTATGTTCTTCAACTGCAAAACATACTGTTCATTCTGGTGGTACGAATATTCTGGTTGGAAAATTAAATTATTTTTAGTTTTGTTGTTCAACAACCCACGGACATTGAAGGGCTTGAAAAATGGCGGTTGACCCTATTGGTGAGAAGTTGACCCACATTGCTGAAACGATTACCTGGCCCGTAATGTGCCGGATCGCGGTTGAATACATGGCCTTTGAGTGTGAAACACTGGAAACACTATGGTTAGACAAAAAAGATAATGAACCAAAAAAGGCAGCCTTGCAGATATTCCGACGCAAATTGAGCGATGATGTAACCATTGAAAAGGTGAGTTGAAATGGCTGACTTTGAAAAGATTGACCTGAACCAACCAAGAAATAAATGCTTTTTTGGCCCTTGCAATTTTTCGTTTTTTTCCTGACACAGAACAATACAAATTATTGAATATAAATTTGGTTATTTATTGACATGAAACAATGCAAAATCAAACACAGACCAAACAACTTTAAACTGCATTGCTCAGGTAATGAAGATTTCCTTTCTAGATCTGTGTGACTGCAGGCTCTTTGCCAGCTGTGAATATTCTAGTGAATTGTAGATTTGTGCTGATGAAAATCCCCTAATGAGACATTTTGTAAGTTGCTAATGTAAATCAGCATCGCCTGAAGTCAACAATTTATGTTGAAGTTCCCCACAGAATATAATATCATATGTTTTTACCTTTGTCAGATGTTCAGTCATCCCAAAAGATCTTCTGTGGCAGAGGTCATGTATTTCAAATACAAATCAAGAGCAATCTTGTCTCTTGGCATGTATGTTTACATAATACTACCGAAAAGACCTTTTCCATCTTATTGAAATTATTGATATCTATAGTAGAATTCCTGTGGAGTAAATTACATAGTCTTACTATACATCTCAAATCTATTGTTACTGTACCTAAAATTGGTTTGGCTGGGAAAAATTAAGAGCAATAACTTCATTGATCGTCTCATTTTTCATTTCATCACAAGTACTAAGTATGTCCCCTTGAAAGAATGAATAGTCTCATAAACAGTCTCTATGAATTTTAATTTGAACTACTCTTCAATTCCTGAATAGCTGATCCATTGACATGCAAATCTCTTGTCAGCTGCTTCCTCTACTAGATGATGTATTGAATGAGTAAATCAGCAACCTCAATTAGACCATTTTCTCGGCATTTCTGAATTTTTCCCCTGTTCTATATTCAAATCCAATCGCATTCTTAGCACATCAATTTTTATCCCTATTGCTGTCTCCACCCGTTCATTTTATTTATTCACGGAAGCTGAGTATTCTTCCTCATTTGGGGGATTCCATTTGACTTTATCTTTCTTCTTGAGTTCGAATTTCTATTTCATTCCAAGAACTTCATCCTCACTGCACAGATAGCTTTCATTTCCACTTTCTGCTACCACACTGGGGGCTCCATTTCACGTTATCTTTCTTCTTGAGTTCGAATTTCTTTCATTCCAAGAACTTCATCATCACTGAACAGATAGCTTTCATTTCCACCTTCTGCTACCATACAAATTAACTGAACACCTTCAACAAAGCAGAATTCTGTTGCCATTTCTTCTGCAGTACCTGTAACCTTGATCTCTATTCTTGATCTGTTTTCACATTTCGTTTTTACCTTTTACTTTCTGTGGCTTATTTGGTGTTTCTGAATCCCTAAATCTGCTTGACTTCAACAAGCCTAAAAAACCGTTCTTGTCAGCTTGTCAAAGCAAAATCCATTTTATTGAATTATTTGACACTTTGTGAAAAGATTTACACAGTGCATTTCTTAGACTGATAAAGTTCACCTCCCAAGGTATTACTGGGCTGTCAAAAGTCTATGATTGAACTGCAATGAAAATCTCAACAATGCTCTATTCTGACATTTGTTAGACAATCTAGTTTTTCACGATACATGTTTCCAACAGATCTTTACACAAGGAAGAGCAAAAGCAAATTTCAGCAAAAATTTCCCTCAGTCAGTAATTGAACCTGTGACTTCTGAATTATCATGCCAATGCTCTACCAACTGAGCTAAGTCAACATTCAGTTGCCAGCCTGAATCTTCATATCATTTATAAAGTCTTGCTCTATTTATTCTAGAAATGGCCAAAGTCCAAAATGTGAAGTGGTACATGAAACAAAGCTCACTTCAGAAATTGTGTGGCTAACACTTACCAGGCTAGCACAGTCAGTAGAGCATTAGAATGATGATCCAGAGGTCCCAGGTTCAATCGCGACTGGGGGCAATTTTTGAAGAAATTTTTATTGCTCTGCCCTGTGCTCTTCCCAGATGATCAGACAGAAATGTGAATCATGAAAAACCCGATTAATTTCTCACAGTAACTCAAACTTAAACAAATGTTAGGATGTCACAGTCAATTAGAAGATTATTTTAATTGCTAGACTTTTTCTTTTCTCTATTTTGTTGTCTTCAATTAAAATTTCAACAAATTACATTAGACCGTATGTGGATGTGGTGTAAATTCAGCATATCATCTTTTGACAAATTCTCTTTCAGACACTCAGATACTATTTAAACAACTCTGGTCTTGTGGATCAGCACGTTGTTGAGCATCTCGAGAAACCGGAAGAAAATAAAACATATGAAAGCCTTCAACCAACAACGGTAAAAGCAATTAGTACCCAGGTGCTTGGAAAACTAGCATCCAAAATAGCAGCCAGGTCAATGATGGTAGTAGCTACAGGATATCTGGGATTATCATTCAATGAGGAGGAAGATTCGAAATACGATGACAGTCTCGGCAAGAGCTACTTATTTAACTTATCTATCCTAAACAAATATGCCAAAAAACGTGGAAGTTCCCTCGAGGTAATAATTGTTTGTATCAATTTGTCATATTTTGAAATGGTAGAAAAACTACTATTTGAAGAAGCAGGCAGATTTTTAATTGAAAGCGGAAGAGACACTATGACATGTTTGGGCTCATCCAGTTTTGTTATTATCTTTGTTTAAGATTCGGATTTTTTTAAAATAATGGGTGGGTTGTTTCTCGATGATCTACATTGATAAGTATTGAAAATCGAAATGAAATCTGCATTTATTACTTTAGCTGCACCTGATAGAAGTGCATTACTTAAGTCAATGTCATATTTAAAATGTATTTTATTTACAATTTATTGCAGGATCTAAAGGAAAGACTAATAAAAGCTGCTAAGAAAGGCGGTTATGTGAATGGAGGTGAAATTTCCGAAATATTAGACGAAGAAATCAGCGCTGTGGTAAAACAGCAGGAAAGTAAGAAATAGCAAACCAAATTACACCAAACAATGAAATTCTAATTACAAATTTGTACAGGCATTAAGTTCCTTCTAATATTATACTCAATTGAGTTTTTTCCGTTTTAAAATTGTATCTTAAATTTGATAAATTTGTTCGAATATTTTGCTACAAGGTGTTTGCAAATGTGTAAAACAAGTGGCCATAAATAATGATAAATTGAATTTTTTGCACAGGTATATGTTTGTTATATATATCATATATTGTATACGTTGACACAGGTACATAGCTCATACTTGCATACATTTGTTAGAAAAGAAAACCAATATTGTAAAAAATGACAAATTTAACAAACCCACAACAAAAAATCTCACTTAACATGACAATAGAGTTCTTCATTTCACACTACATGGGTAACCGTTAGGTTGGAAAAGTAGAAAGACTTATATAAATAAAACTTTCAGTCACTCTAAAATTAATGATGTAGGTGACAATTAATGCAGTACTCTTTCTTTCTGGACCCAGTTGGTTTAACAAGAACCAGTGTGGCATCACTCTTTTTGTGTCCTCAAAGTCTCAGCCTCACAAGACTGCCTCAATTAAGTTTTCCCAACTTTTGATCAGAACATTCATCTAATTCAATTTATTAGACAAGAAAATATTCAAATAAAAAAAGACCTTTTTGAGACTTGAACCCTCAATCTACTGATCTACAGTCAGGCTTGCTAACCATTACAGCAATGTGCAGGCTCTGAGTGAGAGACACAACAAAATTTTCAATACCTTACAGTCAGGCTTCTTCTTTTCTTTGGCAGTTTTCAAACACCTTAATTGCAGAAAAACCAAAAGAAGACAAACGAGAGTCACAAGTAGACCATGCAGGACACCAATACGCTATATCCTTTAAAACTGGTCCAAAAGTGACCCAAAAAAATGATACATCACAAGTAGACAGAAAAGTGGAAAGTGATGCAAAAATAATGGGTAATCTTTTACACTTCCAAAAGTTCATTACAAGAAATCAAAAGCATTTGACACATTAGTCTTTTCCTGATTATTCAATTTCTCCTTGGCATTAATTTCTCCTTGATAATTTAAACCTTTATTAAAACGGTTCAGGAAAACTCACCTATTCAGAAAACATGTATTTCTCTGTGCTGAAAATCACTAGCAATTCCTTTGTTCTCAGTGACGATTGCCAGTTAAGTGCACTCTGGCTGACAAATGTTTAAAAAAACTTTTGAAACATAATTCCTTTAACCTTTTGGTCGCTTTAGACATATATGCTTAATTTTAAATTACCTTTAACACGTATTCTGATTTTTTGTTTTTGCATGTGTGTCATTTTTACACATCATTTTGAAGCTATTTTTCCACATGTGACACCATTTTGGATTTTCAAAGTAGCATCAAAAATGAATCCTGATCAGCAAATGGTTCCATTCGCAATGCCAAATTCCATAACTGAATGGTTTTAACATGTTTCTGAAGAAAGTAGCAAAGTATTTGCATAGGTTCTTTATCTATTTCCAAACTGCCTACATTATGAAACCTATTTGTTATAATTGTTCATACATCCACAATTATTATAAAATCTTCATTTATATAATTATAGCCCACAGTATGTGATGAAAAGAGATGTTGAAGTGCAATGGTTATGTAAGAAACTAAAATATATGTGGGATTCAACAGATGACTAAGAGAAATACTTGGATCCTTAAATAGGCATATCTTGCAAAAATAAGGACCCTAGAAAATGTCCAATGCTTTTCATCCACAATTGCAAACATTTTATCTTTCTCTTGTTGTTATTGTGGGAACCAATATTTCTTATGCTAATTGACCACATAAAGAAGTCACTCCAATTTTTCAGAGAAAAATTTTGGGCAGTGCAATCCAATGACTACCACCACACTTATTGTCTTCTAATAAAACTTTTCATCAACAAAATGGTTACAAAAGTTCACAAGATTTTTCAAGAAATGAAAAAAATTAGTAAAAAGATGGGTATTTATGTTAAAGATGATGAGTAAAAAAACATTCTGATTAATATAAAACTCAAAACAACAATACAAAAGTAGCAACATGCATTACACACATAATGATGATCATTGCAATGGCTTTGTTAGCCTCTGGGGTTAACATCTTCTTCATTTGTTGAAGACAAGTAAAACAGCAGTCTTGCAAAATCAAGAGGTAGTTTCTCAACAATAACCAGATGACACAAGTGGAGAAATGAAACAAGATATTCGTATTACATTGACTACATGAATTCTACTAAGATTAACACCAGCTGGCAGTGCATGTTGAAATCAATACACGTCACCACAGACTGACACATTTTACATGGTTTCTTGGTACATTCAAAAAGCTCTAGATTTAGATCTATTTGCAACTGATAAAGAAATATCAACATGACTAAAAATAATATTTATCCATATATGCAGGTAGCAAAAATAGGATCTATTCACAAACACAGATGAAAAAGTTGAGACTAAAACTTGTTGGCATAAATTCAATTTTAGGAAGTCAAATACAAAGCATGATAACCTTTGATGTCAATACAAGTCAACAGATGCAAACTGTGACAACATCTGATGCAAAAATAGAACTTTATATTTGCACCATGAAACTATGTGAAACATCTCAGTCCATGCTGCTGTGTAAAGATAATTATCCACAAGATGTCCTCACAGTACAATCTCTGTACAGTTAAATAAAAATGATATGAATAACTTGAATTACACAACCCAGCCCAGCACCTGAAATTCCATGCCATCCAAGGGGAGGTGACCACAGTGATTTAGCATTATGTTTCATGCATCTAAGTCTTATGTATGATGACCTACAACAATTTAATATACTGAAAAAATCCCTCCAAAGCCTTCTAAACTCACCTCATCACAAGTGATCTTGGTGAAATGGTTTGTTTTGAGGAAAAACTAGAAATTATCCTCCTGGTTCCTCACCATGATCATGATTATGGAATAATTAATGATGCCAACATGTTGGTAGTTTTTGGAGAAGCATTGAGTCGCAATAATTTTGAAGATGGGTACTTAAGAGGAATTTGCTGCAACCTCAGTGTTTACACATCATTCATATGTATGGTAAGTTCAATGGACAAAACTACTGTTGTGATTTCTCAAATAGAAGAGGAAAAACATCAACAAAGAAGTAATAACACCATTAAATAAGTACATGAACATTATTGAACTGAGAGAGGGAAAAACTTCAATATTTAATTTTGTGGGGATTTTGCAGTACCATTGGCAAAAAATGCTATCTTTAGCAGGGAAATTAGTCCACTTAGAAAGCACAGTTTCATTTAATGCACATTTATGATTCACAAATTAACTGTCTTCATCATTTTCCTTTAGATTGGGCAAAATATTCTGCATGTCTAATGGAATTGAATATGATGCATGAGTTACAACTAATCAGTTCTTCTATTTTGTTTTGGTACTAAATGTTCTGACTGTTTAGCAATACCATTCATCATGTCTTTAGGAGCATGCAGTTAGACACACACTGACCCATATCTTTGGTAGTATGGATTTGCATGGTCATGATTATGGAATAATTAATGATGCTAACATGTTGGTAGTCTTTGGAGAAGCACTGAGTTTTGAAAATGAGTACTCACCAGGAATTTGCTGCAACCTCAGTGTTTACACATCATCCATATGACAGTGCAGTTGCTCCTAGGACTGGTTAATGCAGGATAAGACAAATCAGCAATCAAAGTCTGAAGAAGTGATATTTATGCACCAATAACTTTCTATTAAATCCATTGGATGTAGGTTCACAATGTGAGGAGTCAGGAAATCTCTGGCATCACAGTTTGTAGACAACACATGCAGACACATATTTGAGGAGATCAGATTCACAAACAAAGTAGTACTAATTAAGGTGATTCAAGGTGTAGTTACAGGTTCTAAAGTGCAGTCTGGTTACAGCAGTACAAGTATACATTAGATGATCCTAATCAAGCTGCAGCTAAGAAATACAGGTGTACAGGTTCTGGCTAAAGTGCAGCTAAGAAACTCTGAGAATTTCCTGCTGTTTGCTATTATGACACTGAACAGTCTGGTGGCATTTCTGGAGGTCCTACTTTCGCAGGTCATGCCTCCCTTATATACCTAATGCCTGGTCACCAGAATATCAGTGTCACTACACAAAGTAGTACCCTTGAGGGGGTGGCAACTTGGGAAAGGGTGGACACCATTTAGTACCTTTTGATGCTAAGCTAGGTACCTAAACAATCTAGATAGGGTTTAGACTAGTCTCAACAGTATTGGACCAGCAGTTATTGCTGCAGGGCTCTGAGGGGGTGAGTAGGGATACACACTGACATGTCATGCTGTGGTTGGTTGACTGGGTCATGTGATCAGCTCATTG
>JBCAUG010635680.1:0-14020 GCA_038406175.1 Haplosyllis leylae | reverse complement strand
GCCTAGCTCCCTGCCCTGGATCTGCCAAATTGCATGTTTGGGCTATTTGAGCCATTTTAGACACCTTACAGATCTCAGAGGCAGGAGGAGTTAACTAGCTCCCCTTGCACAACCCGTTACTTAAATATCACTCTAAGATGTCTGTAAAGAACTGTACAAGTAAATGTAAGGAGCTAACTGTGTATTGCATTTAGAGCTTGTACTTATGATTGTTCTTGTATTGCAGAATTTCTTAGCTGTATCACTCATGTGCCAGTGTATCCATACATGTGTAGCTGTATCAAGTCATGTGCAACTGCATCTTTTGTGTGCACCAACCAATTCAGTGTGTAGAATCATCTAATAGTGTTTCCTGCAAGTAGCCCCCTGCTACAGTGTGTTCCAGTATTTCTGTGTGCAAAAGACTCTTTCTGATGGAAGTTTGCTGCATTGCGAGCGCTAGCTCCCCAGTGAGCGTGAACTGTTTCCTGTTGCAATTGCATTTTCCATACAACCAGTCTTAGGAGCAACAATAAAGACTGTACTTAAGCTGAGTTTTTGTATTCATCCGTGAAGGTACTGGAGCTCCCCACAACATTAACTCCCCACCCAGCGATACAGACAAGAGCTACTTCTTCACAACTAGGTCCAGTGCACGAATTAGCACCTATGAATAACTGCTATTGCCCCCTGAGATGCAGACTCTTGCTCCAACTGCTGACCGCGAGGAGCTAAGTTTAGACTGGTACTTAAAATACTCCCCAAAGTAATAGTTGGTGACACGTTGTAAACGTGTGCCACTGAAATTTACCTCAAGGCTATCGCTTCCGTCCGCTTCTCGATCAATAATGTCAAACACATCCTCATATAACTGTTCTCCCTGAAATTAAAATGAGCCTTTTGAACCATAAGTTGGTCCACATCGAGATGTTTCTACAAATATGTCACGGGGTTCCCACTTTTTTCCTCTCAAGAAATTCCCTGACTTTTCCAGTATTTCTTACATTTTTCTCTGAATTTTTTCCCCAAGACTTCAAAACATAAGAACTTTATTCCTCCAAATAAGCTTACAATGATGTGAAGCCAAAACTGAATTGTATTAAAATGATACTTTTGGCCCTAATATTCAGTGATGACTCACATTTTGTCTCATTCTGGAATCAATTTTTAACAAAAATATGTCAAGATATATCTGTTTTGTACTTACTTTGCAACTTATTTTTTATTATTTATTGATGAAATTTTCCCTGACTCAAGCAAAATTCCCGGACTTTCTGGTATAATCTAAAAATTCCCTGACTGGAAAAACTTCTCTCATTTTTCCGGGTTTTCCAGTTTTGCCAGTGCAAGTGGGAACCCTGATGTCATGTTTGTGAAAATTATGACCGGAAATTCGCCAGTGAAAAATATAGCTCACAATAATCTAAACTGACGGATCATACCGACTGGTAACCGCTTGCCCAGTTATTTCCAGCACCTCCTCCATCTTTGGATACGTAGATGTTCTCTGGATTGTACAAGTTGGCGTAAGGCGAGTTTTTTATGGTATTAATGACACGTGGTTCAAGATCTAGAAGCACAGCCCGGGGTATGTAGTGTTCATCATCCGCCTGAAGCAACAGAGTACGAACTATTTAAAAACAAGGGGGGAGGCTTTAATTTTGTAGGTTTAATTCCTTAACGTTCATGCGATCTTCCAAGTATTTGTGTTAACGCAAAGAAATCACACTAAAATAAGGCAATTTTCACGATTACTTGAATGATGTGTAATGCTGATCCTTGTGACACTTACCTGATAAAAGAAAACGTCCTTCCTATCAGTTCCTTCTGTCGCATACTCTTCAAGTATACCCTCTGCAAATGTAACAAGCAAGCCGTGGGCAAATGGCACAACTGCTGTCGTTCATAATTCAGGAACTTTATCTGTTCCTAGTAAATTACAACTCTTATCCTAATTTCCAGATTCTTGACATCCGACCATCGATACACCGCTTCAATGTCATCCCTAGTGGCAAGTCGAAAATGTCATAAACCCAACAACTACTTTTGCTTAATCTTGTCCGTGTCTTGTTTCTGGAATTTTCACCCCTCCCATATTCTCGGCACTTCTGGTGGCCAATTGAGTAAACCAATGACATATTCACAGAAAAAGTTACCTGAACTAATTCCGTGTTCAAGACACAACTGCTTCCAGAATTCCATTCCAACTGAAGAGAAATTTAAAACAATTTATTCCTCAATTTGCAAAACAATTTATTCCGTTATATTAATCAAATTTACATGATTGTGTAGTGATTAGTTAACATAAACTCTAAACACGGTTGCCGCATTTGAATCAATTACAAATTCCCTGACATGTCATCTTTTCCCCCTGACAGTTTATATTTAATTATTTTTCAAAAGAAAAAGGTACTTGTGAATGTTCTTTTTAAATAATTCAAATACATAATGAAGTTACTTCACATGTAACAATTTAGTTGCAAAAAGATATGATGGAACTTGCAAATAGTGATTGTTCACACTTGAATGATGTTAGAAATAGGACTTCAATCTAAGCTTCAGGAAGACAAGGTTGTTTTGAGGTGTGGTTCAAGGGTTTGGTTGAGGGGAGACCCAGTTATGATTGGCTGAAATTTGAAGTGACATCACTGGGTGTGAAGAATGTCAGACTGTATCCTGTCCAGGTTCCCCCTTTTTTTCGTCTTTAGAAATTCCCTGACTTTTCCAGTATTTTTTTTACATTTTTCCTGACCCTTTTAATCAGACAATATTTCTTCAAATGTTAAGAACTATTTTTAGATAATTTGTGTTAAAACATTAGTGATGACTCACATTTCTGTCCCTGGAGTCCATTTTTAACAAAAATATGTGATGAAACCACTGCTTTTGTATCAGTCAGTCAAATATTTTTTGATCTAATTTTCCCTGACTGGACGAAAATTCCCAGCCTTTTTCCTGACTTTATGGTAAATATTAAAATTCCCTGACTTTCCCGTCTGGAAAAACGTCTCTCAATTTTCCAGTGCTAATGGGAGCCTTGTTGTCACAATATCTATCTTAAATGTGTCAAGCA
The DNA here is from genome assembly GCA_038406175.1 of Haplosyllis leylae. Taxonomy (NCBI): domain Eukaryota; kingdom Metazoa; phylum Annelida; class Polychaeta; order Phyllodocida; family Syllidae; genus Haplosyllis; species Haplosyllis leylae. The sequence continues at coordinate 10,968 of JBCAUG010635680.1, read as the reverse complement.
TAGAAGGGCAAAAAAAATATGGTAAGAAAAGCAAGGCTTTTAGAAAAAATTAAATTGTCATGACAAAATTCCCTGATATATGGCAACCCTGATAATTTTTTATTAATTTTCTACAAACAAGAAAGTAAGGTTGCCACACGTGGTTTTTTAGTGGGGGGGGGGGCATAACAATAACATTTATACCACAAACACTCGCAGATTTTACTACTATTAATCCACTCAAACTACTATTATTCCACTACCCCCAACTGAAAATTTGTTGCTTAAAGCAATAAGATCCCACCGCAGCCCGAAAGTTAACGAGAGTCCTCCAGACAACCACGGGCAAACCAAAAGAATTTATAGTTACGGTAACTTAATATCAGCTGAAGTGTTCTTCCATTATCGCCCATTTTACGTACTCACTTTGGTTTCCACATTGTCCCATTTGCAGAGTAATGATTTCTCGAGGCATTTTGCTTATGATTCGTGATTTTTTTTTCTGTTCTAAAATGATAACATAATGGTCAAAAGGAAATTAAAAGGACTAGCTTGAACTTGTACTCCCGTCAGAAACTGTCACAATTTTGGGGAAACATTGGTCACGTGAAATTCGTCAAAGTCCAACTAAATGAAACCGGTAGGCAAAAGGTATTAGATGGTTCGTTAGGTTTTTCCCCAAAATTTTGGGCCCGTGGTGACCTACGAATGCCTTTTGCTGTTCTGTAAATGTATATGGGGTGGTGATTATACTTGTGGGTGGTGGGAACACCTCTCACTACAAACAAACTTGTTTGAACTTTTTGCACTCAGAAGTGGTGGGGACTCAAAAACCTAGTTTTCACCTGCCTTTGCACCCTTGTGCCCTCACACCTCATGCCCTTGCACCCTCATTACCTCTTATGCCCTCACACCCCCTCACCCTTGCACCCTCCTGCCCTTTCAACTACCTGCCCTGCCTTCTGACCCTTGTATCCTCCTGCCTTGAAATGTTTTTGCCCATAACTTCCTTAATAATGGTCTGATTTTCAATCTTGAACCATTAGAATCATCTCTATCTCCTCTAATCAGATGTAGGGTTAAACCTTGTGCCCTCATGCCCATGCACCATCATGCCCATTGTGCCCTCATGCCCCTTGCATCCTTGTGCCCCATGGCTGAATAGAGGAGACTGAGATGATTCTAATGGTCCAAACAGATTGAAAGTCAGACAATTATTAGGAATTATTAAGAGGGCACAAGGGCAAGAGGGTGGAAGGGCACAATAGCGAGTAGGTTAAAGGGCACAAGGGCAGAAGGGTGTAGGGGCAAGATGGTGCAAGGGCAGGAGGGTGAGAGGGCACAGGGGCAGGCAGCAGAGTGAGAGGGTACAGGGGCAGGATGGTGAGAGGGTGGAAGGGTGAGGGCAGAAGTTCAAAGGAGCACATAGACAGGAGAGTACAAGGGTAGAAGGGCAAGAGGGCACAAGGGAGGCAGGGTGAAAGGGCAGGAGGGTGCAAGAGTAGGAGAGTGAGTGAAAGGGCAGGAGGGCACAAAGGTAGGGGGTGCAAGGGTAGGAGGGCACAAGAGTGGGCGTTACAAGGGCAGGAATGCACAAGGGTGGTAGGCAAAAGGGCAAGAGGGTGAAAGGGCAATAGGGCACAAGGGCAGGAGGGTGATAGAGTGGGAGGGCACAAGAGCAGGAGGACAAAAGGGTAGGAGGATGCAAGGGTGGAAGGGCTAGAGAGTGAGAGGACACAAGGGTGAAAGGGTGTAAGGGTGGGAGGGCATAAGGGTGAGAGGGTGCAAGGGCAGGAGAGCAAGAGGCTGCAAGGGAAAGATGGTACAGGGGTGGGAGGGGCAAAATAGTGGGAGGGCACAAGGGACAGAGGATGAAAGGGTGAGAGGGCACAAGGGCAGGAGGTGAGAAGGGTGACAGGGCTTGTGCCCATGTGTCCTTTCACCTGTTTGCCCTTGCACCCTTGTGCCCTACTGCCCTTGTGCTTTCTCACCCCTGTGCCCTCCCACCCTGACATTTTCTTGCCCATAACTTCCTTAATAATGGTCCAATTTTCAATCCACTTGAACCATTAGAATCATCTTTATCTCCTTTATTCAGATGTAGGCTTAAATCTTGTACCCTCATTCCCCTCATAGCCTCATGCCCTTGTGCCTCCCATGCCCTCACACCCATGGCTGAATCGAGGAGACTGAGATTATTCTAATGCTCCAAGTGGCCATGAGGTATCACTGAAGAGTTTGCTGGCTGCTATGGCAGCCTTATATATTGGGAGGGTGTGGCCTTGACCTTGTGGTCTTACTGTTAGACTTGCCACAGTCTGACAGAAGGGCGGAAAGTTGGGAGGGTTTCACCTGTTTGACCTCGCGCCTACGAGCCACCTGGTGAAACTTTTACTACCTGAAATATTTTTATTTATTTCCTCCCCTTCGGATAACACTAAGTATAACATCGAAAAGTGACGTCACACATCAAAACAAGTGTTTTGACATTTTCCCAGAAAAATGATCACTCGACGCAAAAAGAAGGAAATGCAGTCTGGAACACAGTCCGCTGTTAGTGACAGTGATGTCATGGAGTATTTTAAATCTTCAGAGGATAAATGTAATGGGTTATTGAGTCCATGGGAACCCTACATCATGACGTTGCAGAGTTTCCTTGTCTGGGAGAATCCTCAACACACAGCCATTTTGTTGGTTGTGGTCAACATTTTATTTTGGTGCGTTTATTTTATTCTCACTGGCTATGTTTGATTGATATCCTACTTTGTTGCCTTTAGTGTCAGAGAACGGAGCAGCAGAGTTATTGTTTTTGGAATGATATAACATGTTTGGCCAATTTTGTCACAATAATAAGTGTGTATGTGAATAAATCTACAAAGGAAATGTGTCTGAATTTAAGTCATTGACATGTAAATCTAGTCTAGTGTGTGAATATAGCCTTTAAACTGTAGAAAAAGAATAGACATTGATAGATAAGCATTCTGAATTCAAGGCATGGACATCAAATAAGTCATCAAGAAATGTAAACTAAAGCTAGAAATATAATATTGGTCCGTTTCAGGTTGGCTACAACCTTAAGATTTTATTATTTGGTTGGTCTGGTTGGATTTTTTGGTGTCTTCCTTGACATGTGGTGGGCAAGAATTTGGCCTGAAATTCGAGGTAGGAAGATTTACGTATTTGCGTGAAAAGTAGTCTTGGGTACAAAAATATCAATTGTTTAATATTGCAATTCTTTGTGACATTGAAGTGTCTTTCCTGTTTCAGTCCCTCCACCATTGGGAGAAGATCAGGAAGGGTAAGGGATATTCCTTTTCATTGGTCTTGTACAATTTTTGTAGACATTGAGTTTTGTCGTTTCTAATTGTGTATTCCATTTCGATTCAAAGTACAGAAATTATTTAGAAGCGTTCTGGCGTAAAGTGAAAAGGCAAGAATTCCATAATATCTACCTGTATTAGAAATAAGGACAGACAATAAGTATATGTTTTTGTATAGTGATAGGAATAGAAAATAAAATTTATAATAATTTAGTTTGAATAAAATGAAGACATCATATCTAACTACCGCCTGTATTAAATGGTCGGATATTCTGGTGGTATAGTTAATCCAAAGGATTGACACTAAGCGATGTGGTCTCGGAACGATCGTAACTACGTCTGGTAATACTGAATTACAAAGGTCAATTATTACCGACCGCGTACGTAGTACGAGAGGAGGTAATAGTTTCACAGGTGTTTGTCAGTCCACGGGGGGGGGGGGGGTACCCTGGCCAGGTCCGGGGGGGGTACCCTGGCCAGGTCGGGGGGGTACCCGAGCCAGGTCCAGCTGCAGGGGGGTACCCACCCCCACCCCGCGGGATAGGACAGCACAGCGAGCAATTGCTACACCGCGGTCGGTATGCCTCTTGCCTTCACGCAGGAGGACTTTCTTGTGAATCATAATTCTTCGTCTATTGTTGGTAAATAGACAAACACACTACTCCAGGTGTACACTGGAAATGTGCCAGGTGACTGACATAAAAAGTACAGTATTTAAGCTCCTATGAGAACGTAGATTTGTTCAAGGGAACGAAATCAGTATTTATTATTTAAAGAAATCTTTTTAATAATCTGTTGACAAGTAACTGTTATTATTAGGTGAAGTAGTTCCCCTTATCGTCACAAGCACATTCTTGCAATCTTGTATTCCGCCTAATCAGGTAAAAAAGAAGATATTTAATGGTAAAAGAACCGCAAACAATTGATGACGAACAATGTGTCATGATAAACGATATTTTTAAACTCGTTAAAGATAACATCTGCGCTTTATTGAAATGTCAATAACTATTTTGCGGAAGTAGGTTATAATAATCAAAGAATTAATATTTACCGCCCACAGAGGAACTGCGCAATAAATCAAACGTTGAGTTGGAAGTAAAAATAAAGTACACTGCGTAATTTTTACCAAGTCGTCCAGATTGGTGGCTGGAAAGGCAGTGCCAGCAAAAGAAACAAATGAGATCGGCTTTTAATTCTTATTGTATTAAAAAGACAAGAACGCAGTTAGGCGTCGTAAATGTTCTTTATACTATTGTTTGATTTGGCACAATACCCCTTTGGGCAAAAGGTACATTCATCCTGAGCGAAAAAGCGATTTCGCGCCGAAAATGGTTCTATATCCAATGTATGACTAAATAATTTGCATAAGCTTGAACATGTGGATAAGAAAGCCCAAATTTAAATTATCCAGAGACAAATCAAGCTGTAAACGTAAATAAATATTAATATTTTTTTCCAAATTTTCAACTCCACCCAGGCAAGGGACACGGAAGTCAACTTGACTGACAACAAAATACACCCATCACGTGATGGGTAATGTTTTCACATTTTCTCTGTCTGTCCACAGGGGTGGGTCAGATGGTCAATAGTCTGGGGGGGGGAGGAGAGGTCAAGATGGGGTTGGATCAAGGGTTCAGGTGGCCCCCTGGACCAAGAACTGTTAACCCATAACCCCCTCCCCCTGGGCCATCAACTATTGATCCGTATCCCGGCTGGGATTAGTCTAAAATAATCATAGGGACACGGGGTCGTGGTCGGTATGTCTCGTAATGTAAATTCGAGATCTGTCTTCTTCACCGTGCCCATTTTCAAGCGAAATTTGCTTTTCCTTGGTCTGAAAGGAGAATGACAATATTTTGATATCTGTTTGATGCGTTGTCGAATTAAATTCCAATCTGGCCTGTTGTGAATGCATCTTTGGTGTACGAAAAGAAGGTATTGTCGTCCTGCGAGGTCAATGGGGTCATAATCAAGTAATGAGGAACATTTACCAATCTGCATCACCGAAAAACTTCGGTAGTACAATGTACAACTTTCCTTTTTAGATGGACCCCCGTTCATCCTCAGTTATTAAGTGTACCAGAACTAAGTCACTACTGTGCGAGATTTTGGGTGACCAGCACCAGCAGTGTGCATTGGGTTATCACACTCAGACGAAAAAGCCATGCCAAAGTAAGAATTACAAATGAACAACTTCTGTCTCCAGAAGAACTCGCCTGCATTAAATTAATAATTGACGAATGTTAAAAGTTGTCACCCAATACTTGGAATTGGTAGCGAATAACTGTAGATACAGTGATACACCTACAGATTATAAAATCGCGTATAATGAACACCAAATAACCTAGAATAATACATGCAAGAAATTATTATATTTTAACAATCAATATGAAAAATGTGAGCAATGGTTACAATTTTTTTTTACAAAAATACCACATTTCAAGTACCCATAAATGTCGCAAAAAGTAGTTTCGATACATCCCTGAATTTATGAATTTCTATTTTTTCAGTTTTTCGTGCTGATGTCAGGTATATTCGTAAGTCTTGCCTTCTTTGGGAGTAGAATATCAGGGATCCTTCTGTGCTATATTACAGGCGAGTGAATTTAGGAGATTTTGTATGAAACGTTCTCAATATTTCTAGAAAAATGTCAGTGAATCGTTATCTGCTAATAAGTTGGTATTTCATAACTGTGATATTTAATAAGAATGATGAACCGTGTAACGCTTGATTAATTAAGTTTCGAGTGTTGTTCTTTTCCCTTCAGTGATGAGTTTCCTCGTTATACCACCGCTCATATATCATAATATTTTACACGAAGTTTTTGCAAAAATTGAACCTTATATCTTCAAGTTTGAAAAGACTTTCAACATCAAAAGAAAGAAAAGAACAAGAAAAGGTACTGTTAATTTGTATTTTCCATTAGTAGGGCTAAAAGCTTTTTGTTTTAAAATTTCTCAACGTAATTTACAGATTATTTGACTCTCCTTATGTTGGGGTCGCAGTTAGCATATTTGGCACGTATTGTAGTGAAGAAGAAGAGTGGCCTGGAAGATTCAACGATATCAGTGACATCACACTGCAGTGACAGTGAAGAGGAGATAATTAATGAGTTTGTACCATCGCCACATCCTTCGCTACTGTCCACGTTGTCTAAAGCGGCCGGTCGAGATAGTGACGGGGATCACACACCAAGTCGTTTGACACCAGACAAAATATCCAGAGGTCCTTCTCGCGAGCAAAGTGACAACGGTAAGGTGTAGAATTCATATTGCAGGTTTGCTTTTATCGTGATATCATTTTTACTATTTAAACAAGACATTGTCATTTTTCTAACCCGGGTACCTTGAATTCTTCAGTTGCCTTGAAGTGCTTCCATGAGTAGGTTCCACATACATGTATGTTTTTTACTCTTTTATAGAATCTCACGATGACAACTTAAATTTTAGTCAAGATCTTAGCGAGATTCCCTCGTATGATGATACTCATATAGACGACAGTATTGGAGATCCTGGAAGCCTCGCATCACTTCGAACAATACCAGATTACGACGATTTGGATCGAGAATTTAAGAACGAACCCGATCCCGACCTTGATCTCGACGAGACTTTGACGACTGATATTCGTTACACACGGAGTGAAGCGATGGACTTCAAAGAAACTCACTTCAAAGAATCGTCAGAATCTGGAGGAGATGAAGGTCCTGTAGACGTCGATCATCTGGCAGAGGGTCTGGAATCGATGCCAGATGTTGAAGAGGTTTTAGATCACGAGCAGCAAGAAAGTGAATCAAACAGAGCGACTATTTTTGGTCAAGCACAGGCTATGATAGCATCCGATGTAATGACTCATACAGTGTCAAATTTGATGACAAGTACAATGACAGGACTTAGTCGATTGAGCGAAACCATGAGGGCTGCTGCTTCGGGAACGGGAACCAGCACCGAGCAGTCAGGTCGGGCTGTACACTACAGTTCTGGATCCAGTGAAGCCAACGTAAAAATGGGCCATAACAAAGGACGATTAACTGAGTCGGTAGATTCAGACGCTCTGTTAGCTGAATTTGAGTTTCTTGAAGAAGAGGATTTAGATGTGATGGAAGTGGACAATGACAAGAAAATGAAGAGGGAATGATGATATCCTAGAACTCTACAAAAATAGCAATACGTTTTTCATTATCGCTTTTTGTCAGTTCATTGATAGATATAACAATTACTTTCAAACGTGAAAATTTTGAAGTCCTATCACATTGCACGGTAAAAACAAAATGGTAGATAAATTGGTTAGTTAGCTTTCGGAAGAGTGCCTTGAAGGTGTTCAACACTCGGGCGCACATTCTAAAGATCCGATGCACGGTTATCATTTAAAGCATATGTTAGATAATGATGTAAGAAAAGTTGCCTTTGCCTGTTTTGATGAGGAATATTTTGGAATTCCGAGAATACCTTAAAGCTAAAAAAACCACATAACTGCAAAGGTTGTAGACTGTTATTTTGGCCTATATAAACTTACGATGGTCGCATGTTTTATTAATCTGATAGATGACGTTTTTTTCATGGCTTTTGGTCTGTAGAACAACAAGAAGTCGGAAGCACAACATAATAAGGCAATGGCATTTCTAATACTAAGTGTACATGTATTGCTATCATAGGATAGAGCAACATCATGATACCTTTCGTATTTATTTATTTATTTATTTGCATTTGAATAAAGTTTAATAAAATTGTTCCTCGTGGTAATTGGTGTGACACTTACTGACCTTGTAGATATCGTACGAAAGAGGTGGCGGTAGTAAAATGGCTCTTAAGAAAAGTCATCTGCAAATTTCCATGAGTTACTTCTGAAATTAAAATGTCCATGATGTCTTAATGAATCTGTAAAATGTGATATTTACATCATAGTTGTATATGTTATTTTGTATATTTTGTAAAAGAATTTACTTTCATGCTCGTGCTTAAGCCTAATGTATTTGCCGGTACGTCAGTTTTCCGTACAGTACTGCCTGCAAAGTCTGTGTGTAAAAATTACATATTTTGAACGAATGTTTAAATAAGTTGATTTATCAAAGAAGAGGAAAGTAATTTTTTGTATTGACTCCGACATCGATATCCAGATTTCAGTTGTACTGTTGAGGATTGCTTTCAACTGCTCAGGTTGAAATGGTTGTAGATTTCTGCTTCACTATTTTTTTTACTTAAGTCTAGCAAATGAAAATGTCTTACCAGAATCATATTTGTATTCAATATCATGTTTATAAAGCATACGTACCGTGGCAAAACTCAAAAAACCTGATCACTATGTAGGCAATTTATCCGTGCGTGTGACTGGTACACCTTTCAGTTACAGGTCTGTTCCTATTAATTCGAACACGGTTAATTCGAAGTTTCACTTAATTCAAACTATTCTCTCAATCTTTGGCAAGGTCCCTATCTCTCCCATGTTAAAAATTACTGTTAATTCAAACACAGTTAGTTCAAAGTTCCATTGATCAAAGCCACTTTAAGGGCTAACCTAGTTCAAAGTAACAGTAGATCGAAGTTTTGGAGCCTTTTAGTTTGAAGTTTGGTGTAATTCGAACAAATTTGAATATTTTTAATTAAATTTTATCTTGTTAATCGAAGCCACTGTACAAACAGTGCTTTAATGTTTGCTTTGAAGTCCTTTCAACTGTATCGACTCAGATTCAATTGTTTAGTGTCAACAAATGCTTGTTATTTTGAACCTTTTGACAAATAAAAGCCAATTTTAAGAGTATTTTTATTGTTTGTTCAATGCTGCATAACTCTTATATGCCAGTGGTCCCTTGCCTTGGCCAACACACTGTACACAGATTTACAATCTATTGGCCAAGTTAAGCAGTTCATTGAATGGCTTTCCCAGTACATAGTCCCAGGAAGGCTTTGCCCTTGGTCCCCCCGGGATACCAACCTAGCACCTTCCTCTTCTGGCTGCCCTTGCCCTTGCCTTTTCCCATGTCAGCTCAATCTCCTTGGCCACTATTTCTGTCTGTATCACTGCCCTTGCTGCTTCAAGCTGTTGTATATTTCCCTGGAGAGTCCCTGCCCATAACTCTTGTATTTGGAGCTCAATATTAAAGATATCTTTCCCTAAGTGATCTAAGTCTTGCTTTCATTGTGCTTGAGTTTACTTTAAATCAAACTCAATCCTAAATTAAAGACTTAATTCAAAGTAACCTGTAATTTGAAGTTTCTTTCAAAATTTGAATTACAAGTCATAATTTAGTTCGAATTTCCTCTTAATTCAAAGGAAAAATTGGACATTTATGCCCTTCGAATTAACCGGAACAGACCTGTTATTCTAATTGTTGATTTTATGATGTATCTTTTCTTAAAGATACAATTTATCACTTCCCTTTCGCACTCCGAATTAAAATTTTTTTTTCTTTTGGAAATCCGTAGCGGGTCAACACTTCACATTTTGCGACAATACCTACACACTTTCTCGATCAGTACTGGTGTAGTTTCTTTTTTGCTAGACCTCCGTGATGTTGTACCAGAGTCTCTGACTCATGTCCCATACTACGTGACTACACCTGCTTGATGTTGCACTAGAGTTTCTGACTCATGTGCCATACTACGTGACTACACCTGCTTGATGTTGCACTAGAGTTTCTGACTCATATCCGATACTAAGTGCTACACCTGCTTGTTTGATATTGTACCAAAGTCTCTGGTTCATTTCCCATATTAAGTGCTACACCTGCTTGATGTTGTACTAGAGTTCCTAGCTCATGTCCTGAACTGAAAAGGTCAGCATAATACTTCTAACTTCTGAACCTCTTTGGGTCTATTCACACTGAGTGATAGTGGGAGCAAGAGCGGCATCCCGCTTGGAAAGGAATACATTGATCTCAATTGGAGCATTCACACCAAGCAATAGCATGAGCGAGAGCAGGAGTGGCATCGCTAGAAAATGGGTCCAGAACCCATTTGATTTTTTGCTGCTAGCGAGACCAAGCAATGCTGCTCTCGCTCCCGCTCACGCTATCGCTATCGCTTGGTCTTAACGGAACTTTACTCTAACTAAACCGGTCGGAATTCCATAGTTTCATTTTTGCTATGTTTGTCAGTAAGCCACAGAAGCCAAGGTATTGGAACAAATGCTTGGAATTTCATGGACTGTAATTCATATACTATTAATTACATGGAATTTACCAAGCTCGAACAGACCCTCAAAAAGAACAAAAAAGTCCAGAGTTTCCTAATGTCGAACAAGGTGTAAACAGACTAGGCAACGAGGCATGCGCACTCACGTTCATATCGGCGGCGGTGGTGATGTCCTCCTCCTCTTCCTCCTCGTTGAACACGTCACCAATGATGAAGGAGGCCGTAGATCTCGTCCTCGAAAAGTTCCTGGGAAATAAGATGAGTCCCATTTACATTACGAGTACTTCCTGACTAATCCTTCCACTACTTGATCCTCTCAGGAGGGGTTCCTTTCTGACTGGTCCTTCCACTGATCCCTGCTACCCTGTCCTTCCAGGGGACAGAGCAGGTTACCTACCACTTGGTGGGGAGAGTGGTTTGAGATTGGTGACCTACCTACCTACCTGGCTAGAGACTCCGGAGGGGCAGGGGTAGAGGGTGAGGCAGGTCACTTACCCACCTGGCTTGCAGGGGTGGCAGGTGTCTACCCACCTGGGCAGAGG
>JBCAUG010635569.1:0-14021 GCA_038406175.1 Haplosyllis leylae | reverse complement strand
AGACAGATATAATTTATCCTATTTGTCCAAAAATGGTTGTCCCTACTTGTATAAGTGTGAGAAATAGCCACAACTGGACCACTTAGTCGTACAAATTAGCAGTTCGGAAGGATGGGAGGTACTCCATCATGCACTGTGTCCACTCGGGGGTCAGAGCTGTGGTCAGTCGGTCCTCAGACCTGCCTCTCACAACCAGCTCCACTTCACGCCTGTTAACAGCTTCTTAAAGGCACAAGAATATCCCAGAGGGTGACACGTACAGAAAATCCATCTGAGTCTCCCTTATTACCGACCGCGGACGTAGTACGAGAGGAGGTAATGTTTTCACAGGTGTCTGTCTGTTCACAAGGGGGGGGGGTACCCAGTCCCAGGTGGGGGGGGGGGTACTCAGTCCCAGCTAGGGGGGTACTCAGTCCCAGCTGGGGGGAGGGGTACTCAGTCCCAGCTGGGGGGTAGCTGGGGGGAGGGTACTCAGTGACAGCTGGGGGAGGGGGTACTCAGTCGCAGCCAGGGGAGGGGGTACTCAGTCCCAACCGGGGGGGTGTACTCAGTTCCAGCCACAAGGGGTACTCAGCCTGAGTACCCCCCTTCCCCAGGACTTGCTATGCCGCGGTCAGTATGCCTCTTGCGTTCACGCAGGAGGACTTTCTTGTCATGAAATGTATTCACTGTTCGAGTGGACCTCGCTGTAATTTCGCATTCTGGTCAGTGGATTTTAAATTGAAATCCCCATGTATGTACAGCATAAAGTGGCGGATCCAGTATATGCCAGATGGCAAGCGCCAACCCGAAAGAGGGGATCAAACACATAGCTAACGTCATGTATTATTGCTGGCTCGTTTAGAGTGAGCTTAGTGATTGATTTGGGGTGCCCACAAGATTTGGAGAATATGCCATGGCACTTTTATGATAAGTAGGTCTACTTTAAGCTGCAGTCATTGGCGGGAATGCTTATACAGAATGCCATCATGATGTCATAATTATGTTTTGCCATAGCAACTGGCCAGCCTGTTGTGACTTTTCACGTTATCTTATATCAATTGAGTCGAAATGTATTGTGAAAAATACTATTTTTGTGCAAAGTCCTCCTGATCACAAGAAGCGCGTTTTCTCCCTTTTTGTCACACAATTGAGTTTTTTCCTATTTTGTATTAGATTTATTTGATTAGATGAATTAGCTAAATTCAACTAGAACCTGTCAAGCATGACTGTAGGGTAAAGCATTTCTGTGCCTCTCTCTCACAGCCAGTTCATTTGGTGTAATGGTTAGCATGCCTGATCAGTAGTTGGGGAGTTCAAGCATCACAGAAGTCTTTATTAATATTAAAAATGTTTGTCATCTAATTAGTTGAATTAGATGAATATTCTAATTCAAAATAGAAAACTCCATTGCTTCATTTCCAGGTCAACCAGGTTCTGTCACCGGACAGATGGCTCACTGCCTCTTCAGACGAGTTTAGAATCAAGGACGGAGAGAATCATTATTGTGGCAACGTAAACATTCATACAATGTTACTGCATCACAGACTGATAATCCCTATTCCTTCTACCATCTGTATACCTGGACATATTCATCCTCCCATCTGCAGCAAGACTTTTTTTCGGCATTTTCACTTTCATTGTTCAAGCTGTTAAAACCGATTGAATTAAAACAATTTGATGATGATTTGCAAATGTAAACAAGACCAAAAATATGTCAGATCTGAAGGCCAACTAGGATATTTAATTCTTGAAAAAGGCTCTTTTGTATCATTTTGAGAGAAGTTTAGATGTTAAAACACCTTACTTTTTAAACCATAATAAATTTAAATGTACAATATTGTGGAAGTACCTTTTCATTTCCGACATCATATTGTGCTGCTGTCTTTAACTTTTCATTTCATTAACGGTTGAAAAAAAAACGATAAACTTTGCTATTGACACCAACGACAATGATTGCTGGCTCTTTAGAATCAGCTTAGTGATTAAAAGAGGGGGTCCATAGTATTTTGGGAATATGGCTTGGCACTTTTATGATAAGTAGGCCTACGTTAAGCTACAGTCATTAGAGGGAATTTGTTTACACATAATGCCATGATGACATCATAATGTCATAATGACGTTACGTCATAGCAACGGGCCAGCCTGTTGTGACTTTTCACGACGTCACGTATCATTTTCATTTGAAGAGAAACATTGGGAATTGTTCTATGGTATCCAATGAATCATTAATCTGTATTCATTGCACATAATCCCTCGATCAGCCAGTGGATTTTCCGTCTGCACTGTGGAGCAAGGGATCTAGGACAAAAAGCTTCTGCTCTTTTGTCGAAACAAATCTCTTTTTTGTATCACACTCATCTATTTTTGTGTGTTTGTCTTTTGGTTTTGTTGTTCTGAAGCAGTTATGGCCCGTTGGGAGGTTTGTGTGAATATTATGAACCATGGTTGTAACTTAATCTATTTTACCTTCAACTTAAAAGATGGCCAATTGAGTCAAGTGAACATTAAAACCAGAAACAGTGGTGGATACAGTGTAGGAGAGAATGCCCAACCTAGAGTGGAAGGGGGTTGTATGAATTTTTTTAAAAAAATGGTCCTGGTGAAGGACGAAAGCCCCTCCCTCCTCCTCTCCCTTTTGTCACGGAGAATCAAATCCCATTCACTTCTATCTACTTGTTCTTCTTGAGCTACGTTGGGTCCACGTATCCAGTGCTGTGTAATTTGTGTTCATTGTGGAATGAGATAGATCTGCTAAATGACTAGTTATTGATGGCAGTTGTCCTCGGCAAAATGAACAGTGGTGCAAGTGTTGGGCATTTCAGGTGAAATGACACAACCGCTCATTTACATCCATTGCTGCGCATTGACAGAGGTGGCGCGGGGGACATGTTTTGGAGGCCGGAATTAGCACGGGTTCTTGTTTCGGGTTTCGGGTACCAGTTTGCGGGTTACGGGTACCAGTTTTTCGTGATGCGCCCACCCCCGCCCGAAAATGTTGTGTAATACGCCTGATGCATTACACAACATTTTGATGCATTACGAAAAACTGGTACCCGTAACCCGCAAACTGGTACCCGAAACCCGAAACAAGAACCTGTGCTGTGCACAGTCATGTCTGTCCACGGGTGGGGGCGGGGTATCCAGACAGGATCAGGAGACAGAACCTGGTCCTGTCCGGGAGAGCGGGTACCCCTGACAGGACCAGGGGGTAACCCTCGCCCTTTTTAATATTATGATCGACTTTTTCAAGGACTTACAAAGTTGGTAATACAATGATTTGCAAACTTTGCGTGTTCATAAAAAAAGACCATGAGCACATTGGCTATGAGTGTATTCTTTTTCCTGTCTGTCTAATTCTGTACCTAACGATACACAACTAAAGAACATGAAACACGTACAAATGACTGTCTCTCAATAAACAAATAAACTTTCACCTTGATGATACTTCAAAAGTAGAACCAAAATATATAAGTTTACTGTTTAGGCTTCCAAGAGAACGCACAGCTGGGCATGCTGAGAGGAGTCAAGGCAGATGTCGAGGCCGCTTACACAACGAAGCTTAACCAAGGACGTAACTAAGGTGTAACTAAGCACGTAACCATGGACGTAACAAATGACTTACACATTCAGTTCTCAGCTCTCAATAATAATAAAGCATATATTCATTTTGAAAGTTTCTGTTGTTATTTTTAATCGACACTGAGACGGCAACATACAAAAAAATGAGACAGTATTATAGAATCAAAAATTGAATAAACTTACTCCAAATAAAACAAATATACATAATATAATTGATCCCATTGGTCAGTTTGGTAGCTCAGTATCATTTCGCGAGTTATTTCCATAGTGATAACTGGGTCTTTAGCTTTTTCTGAATGGAGCCCTTTCTGATAGAGCGAAAAATCCCACCCCCAATTTGTTTTGCAAGAAATAGAAATGAAAACAAAATCAATGAGATGACCTTTAGTAAATTGTATTCATGCTCCAACTTTCAGTGGGGGGTCCACAAACCCTCTCAGCAGCCTATATAATCGTCTTGATTTGTTTTACGGGAGCAAGGGGTTTCCGTAGCACTTCTTGCCGCCTTACCTTCCCCACCGACCACACGACTCACAATATGAATGCTTTGCGCATGATCCTCGCCCTTTAGACTGTTACCACATTCAGAGCAATAAGTAGATCAGCCGCGAGATTAAAGAGGTGAAAAAAATGTGTACAAAACATGATCCAATTAAAACACACAACAGACAAAATATAATGCAATACTAGGAAATAATCAAAGGTTCTCTCCGGAACGGAAATGAAGTGGGCATCCATTTGTTTTTACCATTGCTTATGGAAAGACACGTTCTTAGCAAAGTTGTAGTCATTCTGCATTTCGAACTCCCTTAGTAACGGCCCCGCAGATCAAACATTCGTGTTTTTCCTATTTTGTATTAAATTCGTATAATTAGACGAATTAGATCTAGATGAATTCAACTAGAATCAGTCAAGCATGACTGATATCTATTGTAAGCTTTTTCTCTGTATTTCACTCACAGTTGACACTTTGGTGAAATGGGTTAGCATGACTGACTGCTGATCAGTAGATTTAGCGTTCAAATCTCTCAAAAGTCTTTTTAATATTACATTATTTTTGTCGTCTAATTAGACGAATTAGATGAATTTTCAAATTCAAAATAAGAAAAATTAAATTATTTAATGTGATAGATTTTATTGGTAAACTTGGCATAATAGTGGACCTGTCTCCATTCTAGGCTGTTGGTCCCTTCAGGAAGTGATGAATGAATGCCATGGAAAATATAATACAATTTCCAGTGTACTTGATTCTTCTTGCAGGCTCTATCACCTACTCGTGTTGCCTATGATAGCCTACTTGGTGAAGGTAGCAGTATTCTGGCCTGCAGGATGGACGAATCGCCTACAGATCTCAATAGAAGCTCCGGCCGAGTTTGCCTTCAACTTCATCACGGAAAACTGGACCAGGTTGCACAGTGATCACTATGACTACAAGTATGAAATACCACTGTCCCACAATCTTCTTTTCATAAAAAATTCTTTTTCAGAACTGTAACAGACACACCAACAAACAGATGAATTGTACTGTTCTATGGGGATTTCCTAAATATTTTCAAAAAATTTGGCAAAACTTCGTGTTTTCAGATTTAGCACCCCCTACCCGCGGGCAAATATCTACTGATGACATTGTGCACTATGCCGAATATTCAAATTTTATGAACATTTTTTGTTTTGACGATTTGAATGTTGCCTGTTTAGTGTGGATGAGGGGACCCGAGACCTGTCCGATGAGTGGTTGTCCCCCACTCATAGAGTGACCAAGTCTCTCCTTCTGAAGAAGCGCGCTAACTGGTTGGTCCCATCCTTTCTGTTGCCGGACCCGCACTGGATGAGGGAGGTCCACATATACACCGACACACGCCTCATAAACGTTACTCTAACGACAGAAAGTTTACTCAGTAAGTGCTGTTGAATCCTCTTAATATCGTTGCTGAAACAACCTGACCTTTGTTGATTCATAATTGACTTTTTGGACATCGATAATTTGATGACGTTGATAGTTTAACAAATAGCTTTAACTCAAAATGGGCGTCGAGGGCGATTGTACTTCGTGCGCCTCTCTTCTGAATGTCTGAGATTTCTCTGTCCTATTTATCTGTTGCTTTCTTTTTTCAGTTTCTATCCAGTTCATATGTCACGTCGATAAGAGTCACAGTGAAACTACGATCCTGACTGCTGACGTAGCCGCAGAAACCGTTTTCGCTTACAAGACCGTTATATGGTACAGCGGTAAGTGGAGACCAAATCAAATGGTTCTTGAATAAACTGCTAAATCCATCGCAAAAATCCTCCTGCTGTGCAGTATTTTCACCACCACACCCCCCCCCCCGGCTTTCCCGCCGCATCCGAAGGGTGTGCGAAGGTAATGTTTTCAGTTGTGTATCTTGTGTGATCAAAGTTTTCTGTTTTGTTTTCTATCTTGGAACATTGACAATCTTCGTCTGTGTGAAACTTTGTATCATCATTTCTGTGGTAGTAGCGAGGTATATTTCATGCACAGAAAATAGCTGATAAAACGTCCATGATTTTCTAAATTATCAATTGAGGGGAAGTTTTGTCAAAAGGTGCTGTCTGCCTGTAGTCTGATCCTAACAACCTATGTTTCCTCTTGTAGATGATTGCTTTTCCAAAGGTGTATTCTTCTAAAACTACACATGAATAGTTGTTAATACATGAAATATTGTTTTCTAGGTATTCAAGAAAATGCACATATACGTCTTCTCAACGGATTTAAAACAGAGATAGAAAGTGCCCATCGGCTCCAGTGAGATAAAAGCGTTTGTAACCTCTTGAAAGGAAAATGACGATCAGACATAATCCAAAAACATTATACTTGTGTGAATTCGAAAAACTCACCACAGGGAAATTATGAGATTTTATTATTTTAAATTTCTTTTACAATTTTTGAAGAAGTAAATGTATTCATCAGACTGGGTGTTTTCAAAGCCACAATACATAACCGAAGTTAAGAAACTTCCTTTGTACATATTTTATCAATATTTTATAACAAAAGTCATATTATATGTGACGAAATACAGTAGAAAGTTCTGAGGGTTTAAAGATTTAACTTTGAAGTCTAATTAAGAAATTTAATTTCTTTCACAAGATTAATGATTTCCACGTGTACAGATGAAAAAATGTATTCTAAAATTTAAATCGTCAAACTTTGTGTAACAGATTTTTTATACATATCCCATGAATAAAAATAATTAATTTAATACATAATTTTCCTATAGGGATTATAAATAGTTTAGCATCAAAACGCAAACACTGCAGAAGGTTTTGACAAGCAGAGAAAGAAGAGTTATTCGAGTTTTTCCTTATGAGGATGCATTCTATAGAATTCTATGGAATTCTATAGAATGTGATAAATCACTGAAGCATGAATTGGGATTCATTCAAATGTTTTCTCTGTTACCTGTGTCTCTGTGGCACCCTGCTAGAGTCTCTGACTCTTAAGCAAGAGGTAGTGGGTTCGAATCCCACTTTTTACAATTTTTTATTACAAATTCTGTAGAATTCTACAGAATCTCATTAGGAAAAACTCGATGACCATAACTAACGTCACCAGTCAAAAAAGCACGGATATCTGAGAAAATAGTGAAATGGGAAAACCCAGAATGCAGGATATATTTGAATTGTTTCAGTTTTATGAGTCAAATGCGATCGTGTATTTCCTGTTCAATTTTTAGGTCTGGCTGAATTAGATGAACTACACAAATGGATGAGTTGACTTTGCGTGGATAGGTAAAATCTTTATTTGCACTGCACATACGTCAGTTGACTATTCATAGATATTCAAAATATGAGATTGCGCTACACATACATTGCAAAATGAATTTGCACTCTACATCGATCGTAAAAACATATTTAGACTCTCTACAGATAGTTGAATAAACTGTGTGTGAAAAAACACTATTCACAGATTCCTCTATAAATAGGTTCTCAATAATCCATGACGTATTTGTCTATTTCGACAAATTAGATGAATTCACCTAGTTTAAAACCAAAATAGGAAAACAATGACCAGCAGGAATTTACATTACCTATCAATAGTAACAAACCTTATGTGGTCACTGAAGAAAGCTGTAAATACCTCATTTTGTTACCACAGGTATTAAGTAAGATTTAACGGGCAGAAAAGTGTTCATTACTGAATAATAATGCACAGAGCAAGCGAGTGCATTGTGATCAGTAACGAATACTTCGAGTCCGTTAAATGTTTTAAATCACGGTTCAATATTGATTTGAATAGGGTTAGTCCTACAAATTGTTCTTTTACTATGGAAACAAAAATTGGTATTGTACTGTGATTAAAGTTGAAAATCGCTCAGCCACTGAATAGAAACTTGTTTGTACTTGGGGTCAATTGTGTGAGGTGAAGGAATATGCAAATTTACCTTTTGAGACCATGCAAATGGTCCAGAAAGTCACTGGGGCAAAGCATAGACAATAGGCCGGGGAGAGCCACTGAGGCATGGAGCGAGCCAAGCGGTGGCCTTCCCGGTCTCATTTAACACTTAGTTGGCATGGTGAATACATGGATTATGGGGCAAGTTCAACCTTACGGAAAAGGCCTTTAGGATTAATATTTCTTTCTGAATTTTTTTTGTGGATAATAACTGGGTGTCTGGCTGTCTCTATACTGAAGGCTTAAGAATTTGAAAAAGTATTTATATGTGAAAAAATTCATTGAAAATGAGGAAAAATCAGATTTAGCAGCAGGAAAACCGTCTTCGAAAACAAGGTAAAAATTACCAAAATTCGTACTAAAATGTATTCAAATCACTGTAAAACTTACATAAATGTGTTGTAATTGTCTTGCTCTTTCATTTGATATGTTACAAGACCAGTTTTTGTTTCAGAATGCAAGAGTGCAATTTTTAGTGCACCCAGGTCAGTGCACTTTTGTTCCCTTCCAAGGGAATGGCAGGTGTCATGCACTTGGCATTCCCTTATAAGGGAACAAAAGAGCCTGAGCTGTACTTTAGTGGATATTAATGCACAGAAAAGACAATTGATTCCACCGCAACCGTGATTTAATAACTCTTCACCAATGTGACAAATTTGACTCAATTTTAAACTTTAAAATCATATTCCAGTCAGTATACCGGCCATTTGTGAGATATTTTAGTTTTTCAGCAGTTCAAACTCCACAGAATTAAGTCTTTTTGATTTTTGATTAGTTTTGGTAAAACTAAGTTGACGTCAGAAATCAAAGATTTAATCCAAATTCTAAACTTTTATTAAGTTTCTATGAAAGACGAAAAAAGTGATAAAATACCATTTAATTTTAAATGAACCTTTTGCTTTTCATTAAAAGCCACATTGTTACTTTTGATTGATTCAAATAAAACGATCCTTTCTGGGTTCCTACACAAAGTATAAAACAAAACAACATGTGACCATGTGACCCAATGGGCTCGCTGACTGAAATAACTGAATTTCTGCCTCATGACTAGATTTTGCAATTTTGTTGCACTCAAAAAGACCCGTGGCAGGCTAATCTGAAGCACGACTCAAATTTGGGGGGGGGGGGCGGGGCAGATGAGTAATTGAATCTGAACGAGCCCCTCACACTTGTTGGTGGCTCGTTAGGGTCACCTTAGTGGTTGATTGAGACTTTTTGCCCCGAAATTTTTGGCCTATGGTGGGGACCTATGAAGGCCTTTTGCTGCTCACTGACTGTATATGGGATGGTCGTTGTACCTGCAGGTGGTAGGGAACACCTAACCACTATATGTTGTAATCAAACTTTTTGTTGCTGCAGGTGGTGGAGACCCTAAAACCTTGAGTTGAAGTACCTTTGTCCCCCTTCACTCCCCTTTGCTCCCTTTGCCCCCTTTGCTCCCTTCACCCCTTCACTTCCTTTGCCCCCTTTGCTCCCTTCACCCCCTTCCCTCCACTATATAATAGTTTATTTAAGCAGAATTGTTTATTACCGGAAGCCTAATGCAGGTGTTATAAATTTCTTGGTTTGGGTACTGATTTTGTTTTAATGAAATGGGGAGTATTTACTGATAAACAAACTGATGTAGTTCTATTATCTTATCCCTGTAATATTCACATCATTTTGACAAAGGGAATAGGCACTAATAATTAAGTCAATTCGTTTGACTTCTACTCGTGAACAGGCGTAATAACAGGAATGAATATAAGTTTTGCACCGCTCCTATTCACACAGGTCTTATTCAGATGTACGTGCGGACCAAGGTGCTAGTCAATTTCTTCTTCCCTCAAGACCAATGATAGAATATCAATAGGAAAAATGGCACCTTCAGTTTTTCACTATTTCAAGTTTAATACAAATCTATCAGCTAATATTTGGTAATAAAAAAATTTGACTTTTTTTTCAACCGAAAGCAGTATAATGTATTGTTGGGTATTTAGCCAATGATCCATTATTCCACTTGCTTCCATTTGCTTGCTGACACATAGTCCATACTGGACCACTGGTCAGCATGCATGTGGAAGCAAGAGGAATATTGAGTCATTGGCTAAATACCCAACAATAAATATTGATATTCTATCATTGGTTATCAGGTCATACAACTTCTGCCAGGCACTAGGGTCCGCATACCATACTGATTACTACCAGTGATTCGGGTAGAATTTGAACGAAACTGTCGACTACTCACCATTTCATTGCTGTTGAAATATTAAAAAATAAAAGATAAAAGAGCGTCATCAGTAGGTTTCTTAGTCATTCTAATTGCATTTAAATAAAATTTGTGATTACTGATAATGTAATGCAAATTGAAATCTGGGTGCTAATTGAGCCATAGATCGATTATTTTTCAACTGAAATGCAATGAACAGCGATTAGTACCATCTTTTGAATACTACCGCGTCCTGTTTACCTTCATTTGTCTGATCTTTAAAATATTTCTATTTGATGACTGGTTTTGTTCAAGTTGATCTGTACGACCTACCGGTACGTCCCTTGTCATCTGTTCTGTTACCAATAGAATCACCATTTTAAAAGTGCACATGAGTATAATAATTCAATACACAATTAAATAGTCCCAAGCCCATTTGACAACAGGAAGAAGAACCACCCTGATTTAACACATTTGGTAATATTTAAGGTGAAAAGCATTCATTAGACAGATAATCAAACCAGAACCTACTGAGCTGTCACAAGAAATTGTCCAAAGGATGAGCAGCAATGTCACTCAGTACTCAGGATGTTACTGTAATTTGGCAGAAATAACTATGAAGTATCAAGTCATCCCTGATACGTATGGTCACTTCGTGTTCATTTGTTCATGTCCCTCCTTCCAGATAAGAATTTCAGGAAGAAGATTTGACATCCGTTATTTTCTAGTTGTTATCATGTATACCACTTTACACAGAAAGCTAATCAAAGATATTTTAATTTTTTTCTGGACCATGTGATGGAACGGAAAATATTTCGGACTAAAACAGAGATGTCACTAATTTCTGACAAAGGCTTTTCAATGTAAGTCTATGGGAATTTCGGTTTTTGAATGGTGCAGCCTCCAGGCTTGTACGGAAGCCATTGGAGTAGTTACCCATGTCCCATTTACTTAGAGTTATTTTTGTTGAATGTAACAGGTTGAAATGGATCTATGTGCAACAGCAAGGAGCTAGAGATACATTCCGTGCATTTCTAGCCTAAAGCATTTAAAAGCATGACCCTTATTCAAACAATCAGCTCCCCACCTCAAGTACATATATCTATTACATGCCTGTCATGCTTTGCTCCCCAATTTTAGCCAATCAATGTCTCCACATCACATGCACATCACTGGTAGCCAATCAGGTGATTGCACGATCCTTCCAGCCAATGGCAGTATGACATGTGAGACTGTATTCCTATGCAGCTCCCCACTTGTCTATATAATTACCTACTGGTGCAATTAAGATGAGACCTTGGGACTACTTTGTGTAGCATTGATATGCTGGTGGTCAGGTATAAGGTATAAAGTAGGACCTCCAGAAAAACCATCATACTCTTAAGTGCCAAATAGCAAACAGCAGAAATTCTCAGGTATTGAGAGGAGCTAGCTTAACTCCTTGCTTGGGATCTGCCAAATTGTATGTTTGGGCTGTTTGAGCCACTTTTAGATACTTTGCAGATCTTAAAGGCAGGAGGAAATCGCTAGCTTCCTTTTCACAACATGTTACTTAAACTATGTAAATATCATTCTAAGAAGCCTGTAAGAGCTATACAAGTAAATATAAGGAGCTAAGTGTGTTTCCTTGTAATATTGCATTTAAACCTTGTATTTATGATTATTCTTGTATTGCAGAGTTTCTTAGCTTTGTCTCATGTGTGTTAAAGTGTGTCAACATCATTCTCAGTATGTCTACAATAAAGTCTACAATAGTGTGTAACTCCCTTCCCCAGTTGTGTATTTCAACCGTGTATGTTCCAGTATTTCTGGGTATAAACTTTTAGCCCCCACCTGTGTGACAATGGCAGAAGCTGTAATTATGCATTCATTTGACTTGATGGAGGCTTACTGTTCTGTGAGCATGAGCTCCCCAGTTGTTCAACAATAACTATCTGTTCCTGTTGCATTTCAACCAGTCTTAGGAGTAAGAATAAAGACTACTGAAGCTGAGTCTTTGTATTCTTCTAGTGCAGGTGCCTCTGAGGAGGCACTGACTTGTGAATCTATTGATTATCTGCAAAGGTACTGGAGCTCCAGTGAGCTCCCCACAACCCTAACTCCCCACCCAGCATTACAGACTAGAACTCCTTCCTCACAACTAGGTCCAGTGCACGAAGTAACACCCATGAACAACTGCTATCACCCCCTGAACTAATGCTCTGACTGCTGACTGTGAGGAGCTTAGTTTCAGACTGGTACTTAGAAAACTCCCCAAAGTAATAGTTGGTGACATGAAAGACTGATTCAAAATGTTGGATAGATTCAGAAAAGTATTTAATACAGCTTTGAAGTGATGACAAATTGAGAGAAATCTGTATTGGAAAAAGGCCCGTGATTTTCACTTGTGATGTCTGCGTTCACCAAATGGAAAATAGAAGAAGCACATTGGAACTTTGAGATATTGCACTCTTGGCAATCAAAAGAAAAAGTCAGTAAATTCACTTATCGAAGTTAATTATTTGCAAATAAAATACAGGTGAAAAATATATCAAAAATTGTATCACTAAATGATAGAAAAACTAGACTGACCCAAAAGTAACAACACGATTTCAGTAAACCACAGATCAATTAGCAGCACTATAATTACCACATAAAACGTCGAGAGATCATCGGTCAACAAATATATCATATAAATGCAACTTAATTACTAATTGAGGTTTGTTCTTTATCGCTTTTGTATGTTTTTAGCTACACATGTAAATTTCGAATCATTTGACCTCGAAACATTTGAAAGCTTTTACGTTTGCACCAACGTGCGCCATTTTAAAGCAATTTTGCAATAGATTGTCAAAAGTTAAATTCTTCGAAAATTAGAAGAAGTATGTTAATGCAAAAAGACGCTCAGGCCAGAAAGGTATCAAAATTCTGCTACTAAAAAAAATTATTGTTTGTGTTTCTCCTGTTGGAACCGTTTCTCTCAACGGTTAAATTGAAGCCAGATGAACAGCACTCATCTGTTGCAGGAAATGGAAGCTGCTTTTTGGAGAAAATTACTTAGACAAAGTAGAGAGCTTCTCACACAAATAACAGCACAGAATTGAGCCATTGTGTATTCAGCCATTGTTAGGATCACAGTGACAAATAATTGAAGGAAGATTGAGAGATGGCCTGGTTGAAACCTACAACGGGAATTTTACTTTCATTTATGATTGTTTGCGGATTATATCATGGAGAGGGTGGTAAGTGTATTCTTGCTTCTTTTTTCTATTTTTTCACATTTTTGTCGAATTTTCCTCCGCGCATTTTTTCAATTCATGCATTCTTAGGCTATGAAAGCAATTGATATATGCAATTGACAATTCACTGACCATTGATGATGATATGGGTGAGAGAAACAAAGAATAGTCACTGAGACTGGCTCTTTGTTTCCCCTTGCGGAATTCATACACAAACAAAACATCACCAACACAAACTCAAAGCAACTCACACATTTGAGATTGGAATAAAGAATGAATTATTTCACGTTTTTACGTGGCTATCATTATAATTCATCGTCTCAGGATCGCAGGATGGTACTGCGAGAAGAAACCGTTCCCTCGTCAACCGAACGTTGGTCGTTACATCCATCCTGGTGAGTTCTATTGTTCAGCTTCACTGAGGGTCCGTCGTTTATCTTAATCTCGCATCCAGTCAAATTAGGTTATCTTCGGACGTTCTATATAAATTTCTCGTGGTTCCCAAGATTTTGTCACATTTTGTATTTTGTTCGATGGAATTCTTCACCAAACTTACTGTAATATATATGTCACAGGGCTGGTCTCGGATTCCTATCTTGGGGGGATAACGACGGGTCGTAACCCCTGGCGATGACGACGGACG